>JAYMSP010000881.1:0-39569 GCA_036897095.1 Plantago elongata | reverse complement strand
GGATCGCAGAGAGGATGGAGACCGATCAGGAGTTGACTGTTGAAGAGCAGGACAAAATCTTCTTACAGGTCAACCCATCAAACGAGAGGAGTCGAGTTTATGGTGTGGGTAGTTGAGGAGTAGATGTTGCGTCCATCTATTCCATTGGTCAGTCCACCGCATTACGATCTACCGGTCGTCATTACACACAGGTCGAGGTCGATAACATTGGGACTCCTCTCCAAAACGAGGTTGATACACTAAAGAGTACGGTTGAATCTCACCAGGCCCGTGTCGGTCGTGAGATCGTAGAGATGAGGCGGATAATGTCCCTCATGACCCAAGGACGTAATTCTGATGATGCTCCTTCTTCTTAATTCTAGCTTTTATTATCCGAATACTATTGTTTCTATTAATTCAACTCGATAATATTAGGATACTTACTTGTATACGAATATTAGGTTTCTAATTAATTTATGAAATTTTCGTGCAATCCAACGTTCTTTTCTTCATTACAATTCTATTGGGTGACAATCAGGTTAAATAAGATCGAATTAAGTATTCATGAAATTAAAAAAAATCTAGCCATTTTAGCGACGGATAACATTTATTTGTCGCTAAATTCCAAATCGGCACTAGCGACGGATAAGTTATCTGTCGCTAAACCTAACGACGGGTAAAGTTATCCGTCGTTAAGTTTTTAACAACGGGCGTTGTTATCCGTTGCTAGACCGTCTAGCGACGAATCGCTGGGGTTCTAGTGACGGATAACGGCGTCGCTAGAACCCCAGATTTTTGTAGTGAGTCTTGAGTTGGATGCATTTCTTAGTCGAATGCCCAGTCTGCTTTTGAAAAGCGCAATAAGCCTTTGCTTCTTACCCTTTCTATTGTTAATGAAGGCCCTAGGCCATTGAATATTAAGGTTCTTCTCTATCATTATCGACAATATTTCCTCTCTCGGACGGTTCAAGCGAGTGTATTCGGCATATCTCCTAGGAGGCGTACGCTCTCTTTGGGGCTTGTGCTTCCCCCGAGTATCTTTCCTCGAGTTGGATTTCCATTTTTTGGGTGCTTCTTGCCTGACTGGCTCCTTGGCTTTCTTCTGTCCGGCTCTAATGGGGACGTTCCTTCGGAACTCCACCCCATACAAGACTTGATCACAAATGTCTTCTTGCTACTTCTCATTCAAAATCTCTTCTTCAGAGAGTTTCTTCCGGAGGTCATGATTGTTGGTGTTGGCATACAGGTGACAGGCCCGTTCCTTAATATTTTGTGCCTCTACTTGTCGAACCTCTGAATTAAACCTATCCAAGAAGGTCCGAAGATCTTCATTCTCGGATTTAATGATGCCGGCCAAGTGTTCCACTAATCTTTTCCTCCTCTTAGACTTTTGGAACCTCTTCAAAAAGAGTGCGGATATGTCATCAAAAGATTTGATGGATTTGAAAGGCAAGCTAGTCCACCAGTTCATAGCCCCTCCGAAGAGAGTGGTAGAGAAGTTGAGTGCCTTAAGGTTATCATTCAACCCATTGGTATCCATCTTAGACTTGTAACGAGTAAGATGGGTTGTTGGACAACTATCTCCATAATGGCGCTCAAGGTTCAGAATGGTACATTCCGGAGGCTACTTCTCCCTTCGGGTTGCCGCACTCAATGGGTTCGGGACCCTGGATTACTTTCTCATGCGCATTCACCATCTTGCTGAGCTTGGCCATTTCAATTTCCAATGCCTTATGTTGGATAAAGATCTGTTCGGATGTTAACCTTTCCCCTATCCTCGGATCCAGGACAGTTTCGGGCACTTGCTCTGCTCGGATCTCCACAACACTCCCCCTACATGATCATCAGCTCTTCTTGAATTCGAGGTTATCCGGTCCGCCCTGGCTAGTTCGGCTCTTGCCCTTACGGGACTCCTTTCTTGCTGGCCACGAGAGTTTGTCCTCTGATTGATCACATGGTGGAGGTCATTATCTCGAATGACTTCTCCAATCCTTTCCCTCACTGATCTCCTCTCAAGCCTCGATTGTGCAAGCTCGGCTGGCTCTGGAGCGGGTTGAGGAGGTGTTGGCTGGATATTGTTCGAACCTAGACATCCTTGGATGACATCAGTAACAATCCGAACTGGTTATCGTTCATTCCGAACTCATATGGAGATATGATAGTTCCATTCAGCAGAGTGAAAGTCCTCCCTACTGGCGGTCCGTGCGCTCCTAACGGAGGAGCTTGGTCTCTTGTGGTGATATCTAGAGGAGCCTCTTGTGAGGAAGCAGTAGCAGTGTGACCATCATTGGGTCAGATCCTCTCTGCTTGAGTGGTGCTTCGAGCAGCTGGGGTTTTCCGAGTGGGAGGTCTACCTCTGGGACGTCTCACATGAGTTCTAGCCAGAGGTGAAGCAATCCTAGCTGATCTTCTAGGTCTTGCCATTTCTTAGGAAGGGAACAAAGAGCGGACTTTTCGTTTGGATTCCCAAAGACGACGCCAATTATGTTGAGGTAAAAGCCCCAACCCTCAGGTATAACAAAAAGCCTAGAAGAAGCTAACTATGTCCACTAGGTTAGGATATGAATGCAAATGTAATCTTCAGCTTCAAGCTCTAAACACCTAGGATGTAATCATGTACGAGTGACTAGAATGGGTGGGGTTAAAACCTTTAGATCCGGCTTGCCAAGGATCAAGCCAGATGCAAGACTTTACTCGAGAGTGATTATAAATCAACTCTGTAAAAATGAAGATCTAAAGCTTATGGTAAAATGAGAAGATCAAGTGAGCTTGTTGATTACCTTGGGAAGTGTGCACTATTTATAGAGATTATTCCCCATTTTGTGGTAGACCTCTTAGATTGTGCCAAGTGTATGGCTAAGATTAAGCCAACAAGGCTTAATTAAGCCCATGGACCACAGTATAGTCATAACCCATCTACCATTTGGGCCTTAAGGTTAGATTAGTCATTTTATAGGATCTTTGGGGGCATCATCGTCCTCTTTGTCTGAGAAGACATTCGAGGGGAATGCTCCGGACCGTAACGTCTGGAACTGGTCACGTCCTCTCCTACTGACGTGATATGATCTGCTATACTTGGTTCTCTTAGGTCTGGATGTACTTATATGCGTTAGTGATCCGGACCTGCTTACTATCGGATATAACATTTTGGTTCGGATATCCTTATCTTGTCACGGTATTCTTATCCATTTTGGCCAGGTTCGACTTCGGATGGTCTTTGGCTCAGAATCCCATACTCGAATCCTAAGGCCTTGACCATGTAATACCATGATGTCTTAGGATCCAATCGTGAAACATCCAAATAACGGATTGGACATATTCCCGTATCAACAAGGATATTAGAATTAAATATTAAAATTAAGATCTCCAAGTGATAAATTTAATGTTTAACTTAAAAAAAGTCATGTCTTCAATTTATGATGATGTAAAAATTTAATTTTACTTATCTTATATGTTTTTTTATTTTATTATTTTTATTACTTTTCATGGACCCAATTAAAATTTACGCATAGGGCCCCGTAAAATTCTGTCCGGCCTTGAATGACAATGGAGGTTTGCATTATATTAGGAATTGAGTTAGTTGAAATTGTTGTGTTTGGAAAAGATTATAAAAATTAAAAGTGATTTATGTTTTTCTACCTCATGAATTTAATTCACTAAAAATTAAGTTGGCATACTGATTAGGCTTAAAAGAATAAAGGATAAATAAAACTATAGAAAAGTAATTAATGTAATATGTTGTTTTCATTAAAGACTTTATTTTTTGATAGATATGATTCATTTTGTCCTACACTTTCATCATACTCTAAATATAAAACACGCTCTGGTTAGGCTATCATTTTCTAGTCCACATACATTTTTACCCACAACTTTACACTATGTGGTATAGTGAAAAATTATAATTAATTTAGTACGGCTATGATTTATCTGAAAATTTATTAATATTAATTCAATTTAGCTTCATCTAATTATGTCTAGATTTTGTTTAATTAGTTTGTATACTATAAATAAGTTCAGTTCACTTATGTTCAAACGGAAACAACAAAGCTTAATCCTCTATTTAAATGATAAAAAGGGTGAATTAAATTCTAATGATCGATTTTACTTATTACATGGAGTCCCTAACATTTGAATAGGCATATAAGTAAAAAAAAATCAAAGCATAATATCATTTACAAATGAATATTTAAGTGGTGATCACATGGAAATTACAATCATATAGTTTAAAAAATATTTTCATTACTATACAAAGAGTATTTCGTCCTCACATATTCCTCATGTTCTTCTTTCATAAACAAACATTACTCACACTTTTTTTTTTAATTTCTCGTTCAAGCACATGTACTTAAAATTTGAGCAAAGAATCCCTTTTTTACAAATTCTCAAGCATGGATGATGGATCATGATTCACGAAAGTAGGAGGGTTAATGTACTTCTGTATAGATGAAGTGTTACAACACTCCGAAATTGCAAATGATTTTGTCTCTCAATAGTCGTGTTATTGACGAACATTTCAATATTTGGTCCAAGAATTATTATATTTAGGTGTATAATTGTTATTGTGTTTATTATTTTTAAATATATTTAAAGATTAGGAAATTAAAGTTAAAGAATTAAATGTAAGAATTAGTGTCATATGTAGGAATCAATATTTGGTCCAATGGCATTTTATTTTTTCCCTAGCCAATCAGAACATTTCGTTTTGCCAACCAAGCACAAGAATGGACCAATGGGAGCTCTTTATTTTGCTACATAATTAAATGATGTTGACAACCTAGAATGTGTCCAAAGCATTTTTGATTTATGTATTATACAGATTTATATTTCTTCCACTACAAATGTATTTTATCTATTTTTTGCAACATTTTCAATCCATTTACATCTCATGTGCATTTGTCCCCAACATTTTACACTGCACATTAAACTCCGTGTCCAAAAATCAAATTTTGACATTTATTTTGGGATTGATGGATTAGTTTTAAAAGTGAACCATATATAATTGACACGATGAGAGTACTCTCAACTAACATCGTTGAAATAGTTTAGTGATTGGCTAAAGTTAGTGTTGTCACTAATGATCATCTACGGCGACGGATCTTAACTATTCATCACATTGACGACCTAATGTGTGTTATATTGTACGTGGATCTAGCGAGGGTGTTCATGTGTTAGTATCATCCGGACCTTAATTAATAAGTGTTTGCTATATATAAGGTCCTAGATCACAGTGTCATACAATAATGTACCAACCGTAAGTGCAATCAATTAAAAGTTAATTGGATTGGAAAATTAATTAAATTATATATCTAAATGGATTGTGAATATTCAATTTGTTTTATAAAGTATTTTCTATATGATTATAAAATAATTAAATGCTAATTGGATGGAATATTTAATTTAATTGAATACTTAAATTGGAGGATTCTCTATTTGACAGAAAAAATTTAATTATGTAATAGAATTTATTGGACTTAATTATACCATTTATGATATAGTGTACTTTAACTGTTTGTATTAAAGTCCATACCGTAAGAACCAAATAAGATAAAAATTAAGAATGGGTTGGGCCGTTTGGCCCAACAAGATACTCCAGGGCACGTGCAATGCACCCGCCCAAATGGGAAACTCTGATTGGTGTTTTGAGAAACTACAATGGTCTGGGGACCTCTGATGTAAATTGGCTAAATTGGACAAATTAAAGATAGGTGCAAACATTTTTTTAGTATATTTCAATTGAATGTAAAAGTTCTCTGAATTGTTCAGTTGAGTGCTAACTCTTCCTGCGCTATTCAACTAGATACAAAATCTTGAAGTTTGTCTCAATTGAGCCCAAAATCTTCTTAAAATCTTGAATTTGCCCCCAAAAACTCTTAGAATAGTAGTTTTTAGACTCTGAAAATTATAAAAGGCCCCTAGAAGTTTTGAAAACTTCAAATTGACCCATACAAGTTTGTGTACCTCTTCGTTCGTAAAGCACTTCATCATAGCATTTGCTCCGTTCTACGAGTGGAAGGTCTTCCCAAATATAATATTATAATTATTGTGTGATGGTTTGACTTACTCAATCACTTCAATAAACTATAGTTGTATAAATAACCTGGGAGTGTCGGACTAATTAGATACATTCAACCAAGAGTTGCTTTATTTAAAATGATTATTTTGGAGAACTACTTGTTATGATAGCGCAGTGATCAACCATAACCAAGGTTGTAATGATACTTGTTCATGGATGTCAATGGGTATGTGCAATTGTTTGAGCCGGATTTCAAGAGGTCTTGATCATTAAGTCGCATAATGTGGCGAATGTTAAATGTTTGTTTAATTAGAGTTAAGCTAATTCCCACTTTATTCATGTTATGTTTCAGTTGGTTGTTGAAAAATGACAATATGTTATTAGATGAATATTGTTAGAATATGATAACCAATTATTCACTGACTTGCGTATTGTAAATTTCATCAAGTGTTCATTAATCGAGAAAGGTCTTGAACAAGCACGTATCCAAATGCATCATGTATGTTCGCATGTTTATACAAGATAACTTTGATGCTGAAACATATTTGATATGTAAATGTATAAGATTTAAGTGACACATTAAACGCGAGGAAGCGAAGAACATTATAGAAGGGACATGTTAATGCCATGTCATGTGACTGGATATCATACTTGAGTTTCATGGTAATTTAACAGAGCCAGTGTGAGAACATAGGATATACATTTCTACTATGTCATGTATGAGATTTTCTCATACTGTGTCATACTAGAAGATAATTAGGTCAATCGAGGGAGAATGAATTGTTGGAGAACATTGCCCGACAATTAAATCTAATTAAATTTGATTCATGCAATCGTTCCACGATTCATTTTCAAGTAATTGTGATTTATAAATACAATATGAATGATGTTGATGTTGTTAGTTAATTATGGATTAAACTGATAGCTCTGTTTAAATCATATTGATAATTGAGGCATGGCAACGAGTATGTAGTTCCCAAAATAAAAATCAATAGATGCTTATAATTTTAGGATTATCAAAATGGTGATAATTATGTCATATATTGAGAAGTAATTGTTTGGCATGGCATCCAAATCGGTCCATTTGACTCGATGAACAGTGATTTGGCCTAAACTCCACTTCAAATACCCCCATTTCAATTTCATTCCAAACACAATTTCACCAAAATACATCCAAATACCCATTCAAATTATATACCAATCAGCCCCTAAGTATCATGATGTTGCCCGCTGGTACATCTTTTATATCATTTTATGAGACTAATTAATCGTTGGTATTTTATTGCAAATTCGCATAGTTAACAAAAATTTAATTTGTCCCGCTTGAATTGATTGGTTGGTTTTCCCAAATATTTTGTAAATTATATTGAAAGAATGTCTAGTTCATAGGTATTTCTATACAATGTGATGGATCAATCAAAACTAACTAAATTTTATTTTATTTATAATCATGCCCATATATTTTTTTAAATTGCAAATTGAACATATTGCGTAATTAAGTTCCTATGTGTCACCAATTTAATGTATTTAGACAATATTGCATCATAAGGTATCAAAATTAGACTAACAACTAAATGTATAAGAATCGAAAGTTTCACAACTCAAGATATATGCCTGCGTTTAATTTTTCTTTCTAATATCTACCGGAGATTTGTAAAAAAGCATACATTTACACACTTTGAAAAAGTAATTCTATGCAAAATTATTTTGACTCCATCCAACCCCATAAAAACATTATAAGTTTTCGAACTTTTGACAACAACTTACAAAATAATTCTCCGCCTGACACAAACTCAACTTTCCAACTTTTTTTTGTTCTAATCATCATAAATAATGTCGGTATTTTTTATTTACAAATTTATATTATTAAATATTTTATGTTAAATTTTCAGTACACACACACACACACACACACATATATATATTATTATTATTTTTTTTAAGTTCATTAGAGGTATTAAGATTGTAAACGGTGCAGGGTTTAAAACTTGATGACGTGATTTTCTCTTTTTTATAGTGTTGTTTTTTAAATTTTTTTTCTTTTTTTAATTACAAATCATCGTAATATAGAGGAAAAAGTTAATTTTTCTTTCCAGTCAACAAATAAAGTGTTATGTAAATGCTACTCAACCAATAAAGTGTAGCGCACGTGCCATGTAAATTTACGCTACAAATAAAGTGTAATGCACGTACTACATGTAATGCTAGTCAATGATTAAAATGTAGTAATTAAATAACAAAGTGTAATAACGCACGTGTTGCGTAAATTGTAGTCAACCATTAAAGTGTAATAAAATAATAAAGTGTAAAAATACAGTTGCTAGTCAACGAATAAAGTGTAATCGTATATCCCAAGGTGACCTATTAAATCGAGCGAAATCCACATGAGCACAACTATGTAAGCTTGTTGCTCTTTCATTCGGTGATATGGCCACCGATTAAATCGACCAAAATCCACACAAACACATCTATCTAGACGTCGTTGCTCTTCCGATACGGGCAGAGTTGAGAAGTAGCCAAAAAGAAATGGAAAACCAGGTAAGTCTGTACTGTATGTACTATAAACTGTGTGCATTGGCATATCTATTTGTGATTTTCTCACTCATTCATTCACTCACTTGGTGAGTTTTGGTATGGTAATAAGTAATAACAAAGGGATAGATAATTACAGATAATAAAAAGATTTTCTCATTCATTCACTCACTTGGTCACTTTTGGAATGGTAATAAGTAATAACAAAGGGATAGATAATTACAAATAATAAAAACTTGAAAAGACAAAAGGAAAAAAACAGAGAAACAAAAGAAAAAGAAAACAAAACCGAGAATTTTGAGAAAAGAAGCAAACGGTGTCATCATCATCACTCTTCTTCTTCTACCTCTCTCCGGCGAAATCGAGTTGAATCTCCGTTCCCAATCTCAATCGGAAAACCAAAATTGAGCTCGATCGGTCATAAGATTCAATCGAATTGTTGATTTTTGTCAATGGAATGGGTCAATTCCTGAAACTTGATTCTTCTCGGTGAATGAGGATGGGATTACAATCTTCTGGTGAATTCACTGAATTTGCCGGAAGGCGAGAATCCTCTTCCTCCTCTTGACTGTTTTGCTTGCTACTCTTTTTCTTTCCTCTCTTTCTTTCTCAGTGGAAGAGTTTCATTCAACTCCTTTTCTTTTTTTTTTTTTTTTAATCTCTGCTATCATTTTTATCGTCTTCTTCTTCTGTTGTTGTTGTAGCAGAAAATAGACGGAGAGACTAGTTTTGAGTAATAGATAACAACTGAGGGTTTATAGTGTGTGTTATTGGGGTTATGGGCGAAATTGAAGGGGATGGGAGCTCGACATCGTCCTCATCAATGTCGGGAGCGTTGTGGTGGCGGCCTAAGGCGCTCGCTTTTAGTCCGTATGCGCCAGCTTCGGAGAACGATGCAAAGCCTAAGCTTTTGCAAGGTTCTGTGAGGAGGCCGGTATGTGATTACTGTCTAGTGTCTATACTCTAATTCTGTAATGTATTTGTTGGTTTAGGGAAAGTTGTGTAGTTAAAGGTTTTGTGCATTTAGCTTTTATGTTTAATGCATTTACTGGAAACTTTGAAACAAGCTGGTCTAATCTGATTTGGGTAAGAAATCTTTAATTTGGTCTTGGGAATCATATGGAGTTTGTGTGTTGGAATGCTTGAATGATTACTAATGACCTCTTATTAGATATCACTATATATAATCTAGAAATTATCTGGATTACATTAAATTTGGTGCACATTGTTACTGAGCGTGGTTGTTGGAGATATCCTATAGGAGAGAGAATTTATAGGGTGTAACGGGCAATCTCTTGTCGGATATAGGGTTAGGGTGTTTCAGGATGAGTAGTGGACCGAGAGTTAATTTCAGGAAATCAGAGAAGATAGATATTAATAACATCGACATTAATAGAGAATTTGATGAAGACCGTTACCAAAACTCTGATCTTTGAACGAGGTTGATGTGAAACTCTGATCTTTGAACGAGGTTGATGTTCAAGATCACGTGGGTATATATATGGAATAAGTCTACCAGTTGAGCTACAGACATTTGGCTATGATTTACATCGTTTGAAAGGAGATGTTCTTATTGAGAACTTCCTATGATAGGCCAGTTTTGGTTTGTCCGGGACTGATAATTTTAGCAGTTTATTAATGCATCCTTAATTATCATCACTCGTTTTAAGATAAGTAGAAGGGTAAGAATGATAATTCGCAAAGAGTGTAATGAGTTTGACTTTGACCTTAATTATTGGTGCCAACAATTTAAAAATGAAACAAAGATGCTTGAATGGGACAAGGGAGTTACAATTTCAGCAAGCAGGTGTTACTTACTATCTTCTTCTGTGTTTAAAATGAAATGCAAATGTTTGAAAGTATTCATAAGTTTGGATGAGTGTGTTTGGTTGGTTTTTTTTGCTGATTTGTCCAAGCTCCATTGGAAAAACGTGATTATTCTGCTATTACAATTGAACTTATCTGCACATTGAGTCATTTGAATCATGCCCAGGAGATTGCATTTTGATGTATTTGATTAACTAGTAAACCCATCCGTGACGTTCTTTTTCTAATGCATGTTGCAGTTGGTTGCAAAGTTGACCAAAGATATAATTGACATATACCGTACATGCAACCCTCAGTTCCGTTATTCAAACGCAAATCCAAAAAGGTTCTTGACATCCCCATCTACTGGACTGTTGAATGATGGCTGTGACAATGCAAATGCAGACCTAATTCTTACAGTAAACTATGAGCTTGTCAATTCAGAAGCAAAACAGAGGTATGGTTTTCTCTATATCTTGGTTATTATAGCGCCTATTTTCTTATTGTGGTATATAATTTATATTTTGAAGTAGCTCTTATCCGTTAGAATCTGAGACTTGTTAAAGTAATAATTATATCTGAATGTGACAAATATTTCTTAAACAATCTAATGTTAAATGACTTGCAATTTTTCCCTGTTAGTATACTACAGTCTAGGAGTATATGTTTAGTGCATCAAAGGCTGTCCAAAAAAATCGATTTTTGCTCCTGGACTGTAGACCAAGAGAGAAGCTTTATCCTCATTCCTCACTAACCTCAACTATATTTGTCCTCCCATAGTTTAGTTACAAGTCACTCAATTCCTCGCCCACTTCTGAAATAATATCCTTCGAATTATGTTATTTTATCAAAGCAGTATTAGAAGGCAAGTAGTATGGACTCTAATTTCAACAGGAATATGGTGAGTTGTACCTGTAAATAGTTCTGTAAGAAGCCAGGCTACTCTATGCTGTACCCGAATGTATGTAACTTATGTCTGCCACAGAAGCGTCATACTATAGCAGGTCCTGCAACGTCCCATATCTTTATCAGGTTATAACTTATAAGTGACCTTTAACTTACCAGATATTGCAACTAAACCAGTCAAGATATGGTGACATTGTTAATATGCATAATGGCATGCACATGAACTGATTAAATAAACAAGTTAGTGGTTGGTGAAGTGCATTTACATTCCCCTGACTATATTGTCCAGACAACTTATAACTGGTTTAGTTGTTGTAGTAGTGCTTGATTAAGCCATAAGCCCTCCAACTTGAACGATTCACGCGAGGATTTTGCTATTTAAATTATCTGATGAGCGTACAAAACAAATACAGATAGGTTCTTAAATATGACAGCAATAGTAGCTTAGGTGTGAAAATACAGAGGTCTACCAACAAAGAGAGGAGATGCTAGTTACTTGAATCTTTGAATGTCCGGGGCACACACTATTAACCCATAAAGCACTGAATCATATTGGTGTAGACTGTAGACAACACCCGGAGTGAAAATGAAACCTAATGCTCCAGTTTTGACTAAGAAAACGATGCAGAAAAGGTGTGATGATGGAGGCTTTGTTACTTCTGTAAAGCTTATGCACTACTTGGTCCATCTCGTCTTGCTTGTCCTCGATCTTCTTTTTCCTCCATAATTAGTGCATCCCCCATGTAGTTAATCAATAGTGATTAAAGCAAGCCTGCCATCATTGCAATCACATATAGTAAGACCGATAACCTTCCTAATTTCAGTCCTTGCTAGTTGCTTCATCTAACAGACCGGATTTAGTGGTCCCCGTTTGATATCCTCTTCAGCGGATTGTCCGGTTTTTTATGATGTGGTACCATAGATAGACCTGTTTTGATGATGATAGAGTCCAGGGATTTGGCTTTAGAATAAAAATAGGATGATGTCCTAACTGGACCTGTTGAGAAGTGCGTCATATGTAAAGATGTAGGTTAAGATCTATTGAGGATATATTCACAAGTGGAAAATTTAATGGAACAGTAACTTGAGTGAAAAGGATATGTTTGCAACTATCCAAATAAGTGCGATAAGCTGGACTAGAGTATTGGAAAGAAATAGTTTGTGGCTGAAGGATATAAGATTACTAGTGCTGGTCTTGCTCTGCAATTTCTAGTATAGAGACAATTGTGAGAGCCATAGGACAGCGAGATCCAGCAAAACATCGTAATGTGGTGCTATGATCTTGTTTGATATGATGTGATGTGCTTTGTGGTTACATATCTAGATGCTTGGGTGGGACCGTTAGTTGTGCTTACATTATGCAAAATGTTGGAACAGGAAACATATTTTACACCTATATGTACTCTTATATATATAAAAAAAAAGAAATTGATTTGAGCATAAGTTTCTTCTTGTCATTTTTTCTATGCCTCATGGACTCACCAAACACAGCCACCTTCCATTTTTCTACTTCTAGTGGCTAACTCTCTTTATCACCTGAGCATGACAGTGTTAGATGAAGTTATGTTACTTGCTATCTTTTCTTTTTGCAGGTATATTGTGAAAGAAATGCTTGGTCATGGAACATTTGGGCAGGTCGCCAAGTGCTGGGTTGCCGAAACAAGCAGTTTTGTGGCTGTTAAGATAATCAAGAATTTACCTGCCTATTATCAACAGGCACTTGTTGAAGTTTCTATTCTAACATCAGTATGCGTTTCCCTTACTGGATACTGTTATTTGTATGGCTATTAGCAGAATTTCAATAAACTTAATTTATTTTGTTTTTTAATAGTTAAATAAAAAGTTCGATCCTGAGGACAAGCATCACATTGTACGAATATATGACTATTTCGTGTTTCAGCGCCACTTGTGCATCACTTTTGAGCTGCTTGACACTAATCTGTAAGTCGTTGTAAGAATTATCAGCGATACTGAATGAAGATGCTTATGTACTTAATTTTTCATTAGGATCTGAAAGGAAACTGTGTTGCATTACATGCTTGACCCTGTTGTCAGGTATGAACTCATAAAGCTGAATCAGTTTAGGGGATTGTCATTGGGCATTGTGCAACTATTCGCAAAACAGGTACATGTTCAGGTCTGATCTATATTGAGAGTCCTAGATCTGTGTACTTGCTGCTAAAATTTGATTAGTTATCCTCCTAGATTTTGCGTGGGTTAGCTCTGATGAAAGATGCTGGTATTATCCATTGTGATTTGAAGCCAGAAAACATTCTTTTATGCACCAGGTGAGCTACTCTGTCCTTATGATCTTTCGACTTGTTAATTGGTTTTCTTCATTGATCTTTATTTTTTAAGTTGTTTTGTGAAACTGACAGTGTGAAGCCACCTGTAATCAAAATCATAGACTTCGGATCAGCCTGCATGGAAGATCGGACTGTTTACTCTTATATACAGGTGACTTTCATTTGAGTGTCAATTTTTTGATGATGAGTGAGTTGGCAAGCTATAATTTTTCATTTCTGTTTTGCAGAGCCGGTACTATAGATCACCTGAAGTTCTCCTTGGGTATCAGTATACTACAGCCATTGACATGTGGTCATTTGGGTGCATAGTGGCTGAATTGTTTCTTGGGCTACCATTGTTTCCTGGAGCATCTGAGTTTGATCTTCTGAGAAGGATGATTAAGATACTGGGGTATGTTTTTTTACCATTACTTTCAAAATAAGGGTAACTGATATTCTGATATATAATAAATGAATGCGGATCCATATTTTTGGAGGACTGTGTGGAGACATTAATACTTGAAATTCACCGATAAAGCAAATTGTATTTTTATGTAGCTTTTACTGAGTTGTGGCTGGCGGTTTTAAGGATCATTAATTGAGTTTAAACCTAAACCGGATAGACGACTGTAGCCACATACCTATTTTCATGCTTTTTCATTGTATCACTAGTACTTCGCTAAACAACCTAAGAAACTTTAATTGGCAATGTGTGAATGGAGTTCACTTTTTAGGCTGTTTAGAAACTTATAAATCGAGTGGTTTTCGCTGGTATACCTATTAAGACAGAATCAAACAGTAATGAGAAATGCTCAATCATACTTGTTACCTGCATGTGTAGCCCATATTTTGATTCCCTTTTATCTTTTTTTGAGAAAAACTAGATGTCCAAGTGTAATAAACAAGCAGTAACATTAAACGGTCTCCTGAATCCTGATACATAGATAGATCAAGAGCGACTTTATATTGATGTGGTTATGTTGAGTTGGAAGGTATGTTCTGAATTCAAGTATTAAGTGTATACAGGCTGTGCTTCTAAATGCTTATTATGTGCCCTTCTACATCTGAAGTCAAATTTTGGTGTTTGATTTTCTTAAATGAAGCAGTCAAACTGATGTAAGTTCAAAGCATCAAAGGAGGTGCTTTTGTTACTTAAAGCCCTACCTGAAGGTTAAATTAATTAATTTTTTTTACTGTTATTAAGTGCTTGTTTTCTGTTTTAACCAACTGGTGAAAATTTGATTTATGTGTGCGCCTTCTAGTGTGCATACAATAACCTTGTGTTTCATTCAATGCTTAAACTCTGGCCTTTATAAACTGGAAGCAACATGACTGTTAAATGACACCCTTATCCCACTAAACAATGCCATGTCCTGCTCTGATTATTATGTATTGAAGAATATCTCGAGACATTTAGACCATTAGCATTTCCTTGGTTGTTAATCATGTTGCTTGTGGTTTTGAATTTGGATTAATGATTTGCAGGGGTCAGCCTCCTGATTATCTTCTACTGAAGGCCAAAAACACCAACAAGTTTTTTAAACTCAAAGGGAGCATCAACCACGAAGACAGCAATGGCAATGCAACAACTGATTGTAGCATGTACCATGTTTTGAATGAAGACGAGTACGCATCTGTAAGTGATTCATTGTAAAAACTAAAAAGCCTTTTGATTGATAGGTGAACTAAGGTCAATGTCAAGGTCACTTGCCTAGTTGTTTCTTTATCTCAATTCTCGACATTACACTCTCACATGTGCTCTATCGGTTGTCGTGTTGATATATTCATGTATCCTAGGACACATATGCTGCTTACTGCTGAACACCGTGCTGTGCTTTAGTAGTTTGTGTTTGTGTGCGTGATCCAAGATATACCGTTTACGGGTAGTGTCTTCTGTTTTATATATGTGCTCATGAAGATATTTGGGAGCTTCCGAGACTGGGAATCTCACTCTTATGCTTTAAGGATGTATTTAGCAAAATTAGTTGATAAGCTAGTTGATTTCAAGGTCACTTGCATAGCTGTTTCTTTTATCTCAATTCTCGACATCACTCTCACATGTGCTCTATCAGTTATGTTGTTATTCATGTATCCTCCTTATGCTTTAAGGATGTATTTAGCAAAATTATTTGATAAACTAGTTGATTTTATTGAAGTGTTATGTAAATTGACTAATCTCTCCGTCCCAGACCAAATGTCGCATTTGCTTTTTTGCAAGGAGATTAAGACAGTGTGGAAGTGGAAGGTAATGGAGATAAAGTGCACATGGGTGTAGACTGTAGAATATACCAGAACGGAATATAAAAACAATTCAGCTTGCTTATTTTTTTAATAAGCTATCAGGAATAGGTAAAATCAGCCAGCTTAAGAAGCTTATTTAAGAAAGAAAAGGGCCATCGAGTTTATAAGCTACTAAACATTGCTAATATTACCCATCCATCACCATATCGTCACCCTCTGTAACCTCCATGCGCACGTTCCTTTCTAGTGGCATCTGTTGAAAGATATTCCATGTAAACCTATTGCTATTACCTATTAGGTCATGGCTAATTTGCTCTACCGTGCAAGTTATGTTATTTGATTTCTGCTGTTATCTAATATTCTTTTGATTTAGAGAGAATCAAAGAGACCATCCATCGGGAAGGAGTACTTTAACCATATGACTCTTGAAGCAATTGTCAAAAAGTACCCTTATAAGAAGAACTTGGAAGAGGAAGAATTTGCTAAAGGTCAGTTTTCACATTCTTGAAGAAAAGAAGCTGCTGAAGAGCTAAGTTTTTGTTATGCATGTTAAGTGGCACTTTAAATTTGAGTTACTAATTACTATGTTTTTTTTGCAGAGAGTCAAATGCGACTAGCACTAATTGATTTTTTAAGGGGGCTTGTTGAGTTTGACCCATCAAAACGGTGGTCTCCTTTGCAGGTAATTGGAAACTTTCTACAGCTTAGTGGTTTCATGCTCATGCCATGTACTATTAGTTTTTCTTGTTGCCCCAAACATTAAACAACACAGTAACAACTAGCAACCCAAAAAAAATTCTTGACAACTTCGAATCCAGGTTTGAGACATCCGTGGAAAATATACCGTTTCTCTTGTTTGAAATGCACTGGACAACGCTTAGGGATAAGATTTCAATTTGTTTCTTTTTTATCTTTATCCCTCAAATTCCTTCTCAGACCCAGTGCATATCTACCACTCTGCATAACTGTTTGCCCTATTCTCCGTTTCTCAAACATCTAAGTGAACCGTATAGTTAACATATGTCAAGATACACAATATTCACTGGACATGAGTACACGATTGGAATATCTGAAGACTTATCTTGTTAGATTCGCTTAATGTTGTATAAGAAGTTGGAGTTCGAGCAAGATGAAAGCTACAGAATAGTATGCATCTTGTTTGCATCGGAAAATAATTGCATGACACACTCTACCTTTCATGATTTAGCCGGCATTTGAATATCTGTGTTTTTTGTAGGCCTCAAGGCATCCTTTTGTGACTGGGGAACCCTTCACATGTCCTTATACGCCTGCTCCAGAGACCCCTCGCATGGTGAGTAATATTTTTTACCCTGTGAATTGAACTTATTTCTGCCATATTCTAGTTGGTCCTATTACCAGTACTCGATTTACTGGTCTGAATATCTTTGTATTTATTAATGCGTAAAATCTATCATTCTGTTAAATGTAGAGCTTAGAAGCATCTATCTCCATTTAGTTCTGAGAATTGAGCATTTTGATGGTTGATGTTGTCCTGTAGATTCTGTTACCCAAAGAAAGGGTTAAGAATTAAGATGGTCATTTGTGCATTTCCCCTCCCGTGGGAACATTGTATCTGTAGCATCTCTCTTACATGCTGCTGCTTTTTGTTGTTGTCAGTCTGTATCTCATAACATTAAGGTAGACCATCATCCAGCTGGGGGCCATTGGTTTGCTGCTGGTCTTTCCCCTAATGTGAGCACTTTCTCTTCTTTATAGTATTTCTATTCTTAAAATACTGTGGATGTTAGACCAACTCTATTAATGGGCATTGGCCATGTAGATTCGAGGTTTGATGCATAACAGCCCCCATTACCAGTTGATGCCATATGCACATCCTGGTAGTTATGGAAGTTTGGGTAGCCATGGCAGCTACAATGATGGTATAGGGCCTGGGAGTTTTGGGAGTTATGGTGATACCAACAACTATGCATTTCACTCTCCGGCTGGTCCGTCTGGGATGAATTACTATGCACAAAATGGTATTTCCATTCTTGGGAATAGTCCCAATACTATGCGCATACCACCCCACACGAATGGAGTTGGCTTTAGCCCTGGAAATTTTGTCCCTATGTCTTTGGGGTCAAGTCCTTCACAATTTACACCTCCCAATGCATATAGTCAGATTTCAGCTGGTTCACCTGGCCATTATGGTCCTCCTTCCCCTGTACGAGGCAGTTGTCATGGATCTCCTTTGGGAAAAATGGCATCTGGCAGCCATTATAATAGAAGAAAGAACTATGGATATCCTGGAAATGTACAATCGCAAGAAAACACACCATCTTATAATCAGTCCGAGGGGAACTCTTCTTTCTTTGTCGGCTCTCCGTCACATAGGCAACCCCCCACAACTGGATCATGGAGACCCCAGCAAGGAGGAAGAAGTTTAACTTCTGGTTACTCTACATCACATTGTGAAGCAAATCCATCAGTTGGTAACAATATGCCTTCTGTGGAAGGGGGTGCACATGAGAAGTCAGGGGCTTCTAATTCGCTTCCTGATCCTGCAGATTGGGATCCTAATTACAGGTAACATTTTTTTCTTCCTTGATGTTCAAAAAATATGAAGGCAGCAAGTTTCCTTTACATCAATGTCTATCTGCTAGACATTTTTACAGTACATTAATTTGGTAAGTGTTGCATCAAGCTGATTAGTCTTAAAACACACGAGAATGAATTATGCATTAGATCACTGGAAAATAGTATTAAGAAAATCTCACAATTGCATGTTTTTTTGAAGTGGACTGATCATCTTCATTATTAATATATGGTGAATTCTGCTTTTAATATTTGTGCCTGTAAATGATTCATTTGCAACACTTTTATCCTGACATCAATGGTTTTTTTTATTTTTTATTTCATTTTTTTATTTGAGTGAGTGATTATTCTGATGTGGTTCTCATCTGCTATCCTCAGTGAAGAATTGCTTTTGCAAGATGATAGCCCTGATTTGCGCAGCATGACTGATGAATTTGGCAAAGGAATGCATCTCAAACAACCTATAGTTCCTAATGAACCATTTATCGGAGCTGGCAGATCAAATCGCATCCCTAACGCCAGTGCTTCTAGGCAAAGGTTGGCTATATGTCCCACACTTCTTTTTCTATGGGAAAAATGTTTGGTTGTCTGTTCTTGATATCCATATACTTCTTGCTCATGTTACCTAGATACCTTCGGTTAATTTTGTTGATAAAACCCGCATTGGTATAACTAACTCTGATCTGATTGCATATATCTGGTCTCCCCTGCCCTGAAAGATAAATCATGAAAACATGTATTTTTGTCTTTCCTATAGATTACTGGGATGATCTTTTACAATTGTCAAAAGGTGAATATTGCAACTCCCAAGCACCAGACAATCGTGATGTTTTGGTTTCAAAAGATAGCTCTTCAATACGCTGAGATGTATACTTTCAGACTATTTTGTTGGTTTACATTGTAGATTTGTAGCTTGGAGTTCTGGTCCCTGCATCCACATTTAACCATGCTTTTTTTTTCTTTTTTTTTTTTTACTGTGGAAAAAATGTTTGTTTCTTGTGTGATTTGAGCAGCTTTTGCGAGAGAGCGTCTCTCCAAGAGATTGGATCAACATCACATATATTGCTACAAACATAGTTTGGCAATGCAGGTTAAACACAATATGTTTGCTAAACATGTCATGTTGATGTCATCTATCTGAGAGATGGAGGACTCGCAAAAGTTTGTCATGTGGTTTGTGCTTAAATCTCAAATGAAATCATATATCGACCTTCTAGTAAGCTTCTAAAATCTTAATCATTTACTCGAGAAGATAAGAAATAAGTACTAAACTATCAGTGTATTATTATCATTGTGGTTACTGATTTACTGTTATAACTTATAACTCATCACGAAAACAAATTTATTATTTGACAATATTTGTGTAATTATATGTTTCTTATTAATTGAGTGTTATAATAGTTTTAAGGTTCTAAACTGACTCACCACTCCTTGTTAATTTCGAACCACAGTTTAATCTATCTTTTGATGGGTCATATCATTCAGGCACGATGCGCCTGGCCAGTCTTTTTCTCTTGGTGATGTTGGCAGCAGTTCCCACCTTCATGGGAATGCGCATTTAACGAAGCAACCTCATTTCATGCCTCACTCGACACAAATGTCTCCAAGCCCTCTGGGCCAGCAGCCAGTTCAGCGGCATTACAACCTTGGGAGATCAGCTCCCCGTGGCAACAATTGGAGTCATATGAATGTCCAGCCCCCGGAATCAAGCTACCGCTCAGGAGGTGGTCCACATTCTCCTGGGAGTAAAGATGTGCCTTTGGGTAATTTAATGCTACATCCATTTCCTTTGATATTTTTGCCACTGGAACTTTTATTGCAAAAAAGTTAATCTGGGTGAACAACATAGCTCCATGTTATATCCATCTCACACTAAACCCCATGTTACTTTTCATTGCATGAAATTACTTTTATGTTTTCATAAATGATGCACACAAAAACTGCCAATTTGTGGTGAAGGTAAACTGATAATTTTTTTGAGAGTATTGGGGGATCCCATGCATTAAATAATAGTATATGGAGGTCCAACTCTAGCTATACATGATATCATGCTGGTCATTCACCTTCTAGATCCCTTCTACTTGACATCCAAAAGCACTAGTCTCTTATATCCTTTAACGTTATTGTTGTTTTTTCTGGCAGGACGTAGGGGCAATCAATTCACCAATACTTCATCATATGGACGAAAAGACCAGGGAAGAAATGCCTGATAGTTAGGAATAGCTTGTTACTTGTCTGCAAGAGTGTTTTAGATGATAATAGATGACAGACATATTCCGAATGATTTATACATCTTGCTCTGGGCTGAGGAATTGTCTTATTTTGCTCAAACAAGCAGAATTCATATTTTTACCCACATTCATGTATGCTGCACACAATTGCCATATCTTTTGGGTTAAAGCTTCTTTATCCAATCATTATTCATTAGTCTCGTACTCAGAAGTTGTTAAGGCTCCAAGTTAGTGTGATTTCTGGGTTGTAGCTATAGAAGTAGATTACAAACGTTCTGCTTGTTCGATTTAGTTGTCCTTTGAAAATTCCTGTGGCTTTTTTAGCTGATGTCTGTTTTGTTGCACTTGGAGTGAAAAATATTGTCAGTGAGAAGAGCTATCTATTCATAGATGCAACCTCTTGTCAATTTATAGCCGTGGAGGCGAACTATTGTTGGTTCTTTTGTAGAGGTGAACTGGGCATAGATTCAGATTAAAGAGCAGAATTAACAACGAAAACGAAAAAGATACTAGAAGAAAATAAACTGTCTATAAATTTGAATAATTGAACCCCACTTGAAGTTGAAGGTGATGCACTTGGGAATCAAGAAATAGAGCGGAAGTGGAAAAGGACAGATGGGGCTATTAATTAGTCGCTTGGTGATAATGTAAGAATTTCATACAACGTCTTCTATACCTTTCTAATGTAGTTCAGAACGTTGGAACATTAAAATACTCCATATAAAAGGGGAATTAAAATAAATTATAAGATGTACAAGAAAATCGTAACATTTCGATGTGGAATGTAGTAACTGAAACCGTCGTAGACTTCACTATTGTAGTGCTCTTAGTTGTTAATCGAAATTTTACATGTGAGAACATTTACAATGACATTGTAACCGGACGGATTTTTAAGGATAATTGTCGATTATTTATGTATTAATTTGTGAAAATGATGTTCGTTCTACTTGACATACTCAACCCCGTGCAAGCTCACTCAATGAGTGCAACACTGAAAATTACAAGTTTACTGTAATACCGGTTGAGTTAAGTTTGATTGTATCTTGTACAGTTGAATGAGGCGTGTGGTTTATAGTTTGGTGATTGGCTTAGTGTCTGTCCTTGATGAGTTGAGTTGAGTTGAGTTGAGTTGAGTTAAGGCAAGGTGGTCACTTGGAAGGCTAGAAGCCACGCAAAAGCGAACACAATATCTAAACCAGCCAATAGCTATTCACCTCTCTTTCTTCCCCATATCCAATATATCCCATAATACTATTTTTTTATTTCATCCAAATTTCCATTTCTTCCCCTTCTCTTTCCCAATCACAATATCAGATTTTCTTTCCTAACCACAGAACTTAATATTATCATCACCATTTTCTTCTTTATAACCAATAATAATTTTGAAAATAAATAAAATAATTACTGGAGTAGTTTTATTTGGTTTCAGTTGCACCACCAACACTGAACAAAACAAACGGACCTTCTCTGCCACATTTCCACGTCCAATTTCATCTTCTATACCCATCCAGGTGAGAACAAGAAGAACACATTCTTTTCCAGTTTTCCAATGGTAGTATTCTCATTTTTCATTTCTTAATGCTACTCATTTCTTCAACATAAATACTGGGTATTTTCTGTAGGAGCTAACTGTCTTTGTTTCATCGATCCTATCTGACTTTTTTCGTGTTTCTTCTATTACAATATGGTATTGTATCTTGTTTCTAAGTTATTGATTCCATTTTACTGCCAAACTTCTGGTTTATATGAATAATTTACTGATAATCTTACTCATCAAGCAGGAAAAATCACTTCTTGGAGTAATAATCACTTCATTCGAGTTATTGCGGTGTTGATTCATATTCATATTGCTAGTTGGAAGCTCGTACAACTGATTATTATAACTTATAAGTTATACTTTGGAAAGACACATGTGTGGTTGCCTTGATATTTAGCTCGTGATGGCCACTGCTGCTGGTGTTGTTGGTCTTAGCGCCGGTAAAAGGCTTTTGAGCTCTAGCTACTACTATTCTGACCTTTCTGATCATAAGTTTGCGTCCTGCTCCACACCAGATAATCAACATCATCAGATAGTTTCGACTAAGAGTATTGTGATCACTGCTAAAAAGTCGACTGGTATTGCCTCCAAAGATCGTTGCCCCAAGCCGGTCAGAGCTGTCAAAGAGTATGTGGGAACTGCCCCTAATGCCTCTATGTTGGAGTCATGGGCAGTGACTCAGGGTGCAACAGATGAACCGCATGATGATTATTTAGATGCTTTTCTCTTGTTGCAAAAGTCTATGCTTGAGAAGCAGTGGAATCTTTCATCTGAGTCCAGCACGAAAACAGACATGCCAGAAGAAGATGCGGACCAGAATTTAATTCGGGTTGTTTGTTCGGGTACCTATGCTAGACGCCGCAGAATGGATTCAAGGAGAAAAGTTCATAATCAGATGGGTTATTCGTCTCAAGTTAATGGCAATAAGCAGTGGAGGTCCATTATCAGCCCAGAGCTGCTCCAAAATCGCTTGACAGGATATGTAAAGGGTGTATCAAATGAAGCATTGCTCACTCATGCAGAAGTTGTTCAACTATCGGAAAAAATAAAAGTAGGTCTTTTGTTGGAAGAGCAGAAGTCCAGGTACCCATTTCTCTCATGACTGTAACTTCTAGGGAAAGAAGTATGTTTCTTGTATATACAAAAACTTGTGAGAGTCCTGCATTATTGTATATTAACTGTACGGTGTTTCGTGTGTTTCGTGAGAGGAATACAATAATGCAGTACTCTCACAGCACTCTCACAAACCATGGACTCTCAGGAGAATTTCTCTCTTGTATATTAATGTTTGGGGTTTGAAATGGCTTGCAATTTCAGGCTGAAAGAAAGATTGGGATGTGAACCATCAGAAGAACAACTAGCGACTTACCTGAGGATCAGTCGCCCTAAGTTGAGGTCAAAGTTCATGGAATCTTCACTAGCCAGAGAAAAGCTGGCAATGAGCAATGTTCGTCTTGTCATGTCTATCGCCCAAAGATACGATAACATGGGTGCTGAAATGGCTGACCTTGTTCAGGTGAATTTATCTTTGCTAGTATCTAATTATAAAGTTCCTAAATGTGATTTTTCATAGTGTGATATGATTGTTGCAATCATGCAGGGCGGTCTGATAGGATTGCTACGTGGAATTGAGAAATTTGACTCATCAAAGGGGTTTAAGATCTCAACATATGTTTATTGGTGGATTCGACAGGTTAGATCATCACTCGAACTCTAACATCTAATCTAGTTTAGCATATATTTCTAAGACAAGTTAGTTGTTTGCTTCCATTCAAAATACTATTTTTAAGTAACAGCAGGGTTTGTTTGCTGAACCTTGTTGCTAGAAGATATAGGTAGGTTCTTGCCAGTTCGACTAGTTGATCAGTATAATTTGACATTTCTAGGCACTAATGCCAGAATAAAGCAATCTTCCAGTTTGTGAAACCTGATGTAAACATATTTATCACTGATTTCAGGGTGTTTCAAAAGCTTTGGTGGAGAACTCAAGAACTCTAAGATTGCCAACGCATCTACATGAAAGACTAGGTATGATTCGAAATGCAAAGACCAGATTGGAGAAGGAAGGAATAACTCCATCAGTTGATGTAAGTCCATTTCATAAACCTTGAATTTTGGAAAGTTTCTACTGGCAAAATTCAGGATTGACTAATTTACATACCACAATTGTGTCAAAGTTCTCATAAATCGATTTACTTCTTGCAGAAAATTGCTGAACATCTGAACATGTCACAGAAAAAAGTCAGGAATGCCACTGAGGTACTAAAGATTATGTAAAACTGGATACCAGTTCCATAGATCTTACTTTGTGCTTCTTCTTCCTCTTCCTTTTTCTGTAAAGAAGATAATTAAGCTTATATTTGATGCTCGTCGCAGGCAGTCAGCAAAGTTTTCTCGCTAGACAGGCAAGCATTCACTTCAATAAATGGTATTCCTGGACAAACACTCCATTGTGTAAGTTGTACTTCCTGAACTACATCATTGTTGTTGCACAGATGTTACCGTTGATCTTTTGTGTAAATCTTGAACCTTCTTTTTTTCTGTCTTCTGCAGTATATTGCAGATAAACGCGATGAAAACATCCCATGGCATGGAGTTGACGAATGGGCACTCAAGGTAATACTTAGGTTGTAAGCTTAAATGTGGTTTCTATGGTTCGAAATTCGCCATACTAGATGTTCTTACACTTGGAAGTATGACATGTTTATAACCAGATTCCTCTTGATTGTATGAGTTTTGCAATTTCTTATGTTGGCCTTACAGTTACAAATTGATTTACCACATCTGCATCATTTAACCTGAACTAGTTAATTAATAAATGCAAGTCCACGTTGTATTTACAGGATGAAGTAGATAAACTCATAACAACAACATTGAGAGAGAGGGAGAGAGATATAATCCGTCTCTACTATGGCCTTGATAATGAATGCCTCACTTGGGAAGACATCAGTAGACGGTATGCCTTCAAGTATACTCTTTCTGTATGGATTTTGTGCTCTTGTTATAATACTTTACGAATGCAATCGCTGAACTATATATTGTGTATTATCAGGATAGGTTTGTCGCGAGAAAGAGTGAGGCAGGTCGGTCTTGTAGCTCTTGAGAAACTAAAACATGCTGCCAGAAGGAAAAAATTAGAAGCCATGCTGGTGAAGCATTGATGCAGAAGACCTTTTCTACAAACATTACAAGGTCATGTATATAATATACTATAAACAGAACAAGATCTGTACTTTCAGCTGAGTTACAACTAGATAAATGTTACAGAAGGTTTGCCCCTTCCCATTACGGCGACTAGAATCTCATCCTGCTACTGATTTCGAAAGGATGTTGTAGCGAAAGGTTTATTTATCATATACGAGTACTTTTTGGTACTGTACAATACACTCAGGTTCATTATCCACTTTGTATATTGTTCAACTGCTTCTTATGCATTTGGTGATTTATATGTATCATTTTTCTGTGTATTATAACAGTAGCAACTCATGGTAAAATTCGAGACACAAGGTGCAATACCTTAGTGCAAGTCATTTGCACTCAGATTTAACATTCCAGATCAATAAAATGGCCTTAAATCAATGCTATGCACCTTGTATTTCATGATTCATCTGTAGTGTGTGTATACGAAACAGATTCATCTGAACAAATTACATTAGCAAGACCAGCTCAAAGCATGACAGAATCAGTTTTACTCAGAACTGCAACTCAAAAGTACAACAGAAAGACAGGATTGTAGTATTACTAGTTGAGTAAAGAAAACTGTGAATTACTACATAAGCAGCAAGGGGCTGCAGCATCTACTAACCGAAGATGAAAGCTGATACATTCGATGCCTACCATTCTAATCTTGTGCTTCAGATATATTACTACAATCCACGACGACAGAAAAAATCAAGAAGGCAACAAATACTCCACTACATATTATTATAGGCCTAAACTCGACCTTCCCACAAGCACTCGGAGTTAACTTTGTCCTCTCCAAGCAAACTCCTGATTCCTTTCGGCGGATCCAAACCCAAGGTTTTCGCACGTTCCCAGCGAGCCAGACGAGTCATCCCTATGCAAGGTCCATACGCCATGTTGGTATCAAACTGCCTCAGAAGCTCCTCTTTCTCATCATATTTATCTACACAGATTTTATTTTCATTAGTTCACTACATTAACAGAAAACTATACTAAACATAATAACCTACTAAAACTGGAAGCGAATAATTTCAACAGCTGAGCAAGTACACAAGAACAAAAGATGAGAAACAAGTAAGTAAAGTAAAATAGACAAGAACAAATTGATTAATTGAATCAGTGATTAGTAGTGGAATCAATTGAGAAATGGGATTAATTGAACAAATAGGGTTTAACGGACCTTGAAGATCGAGAGCGCCATGGGAGATGAGAGCAGGGGGTTGAACGACGTCGGAGCCGTGGGAGGCAGAGTTGTTGGGCTTCATGGATTGAGATTGTTTTGCAGGGATGGATGACCTCTTCTTCTCCTTGAAGAAACCCTTCATACCAGATGACGCCATTTTCACTTGAGTTTTTCTTCTCTCTTCTTCTTTTTCGAATTTCCAAATTTGAATTCGATCGTTTCTACACTTCCTACATCTATGTACTGTGCCTATATATATAGAGGTTTCAGGCAAGTCCAACTTTAGATGAGTTTCCTAAACGAGCTGATTTGAGCTAATTTTCAAATTATCGATCTCTCCTTAAAATCTCGAGATTATTCTTTTGTGAAATTCATACTCAATAAACATTAAACTAAAATTATATTTTCTTCAATTCAAATTTATTGAACTAAACTAAGTTAAATGAAACTGAATTGAACTGTAATATATAAATTATAATTACACAGAGCTGAACTAAAATGTATAATAAATTAAAACTAAACAAAACTGAATTAAACTGAATTGACTGAATTAAACTATTATTTTTTGAAAAGAATTCCTTAACTTAAATGAAATACATGATTCATAACAATTTTCAAATACTAATATGTTCATTTTTTTAACACAATACATGGATGAGAGTATATCTTGAAATACAATACCTAGGTGAAATATGTGTAGCATTAATTTTTTGCAAAGTCTAGTTAAAGAACGAATTTTCATTAGATTGAAATTTTCGCTTTTCTTTATTTAGGGTATGTGGAATTTTATTCAATGCATATGAGTTTTTACGTTTTGTCTGTGAATTTTTATTTGGGGTCTGTGGGTTTTCTCCCAAAATGAAAATATCTTCCTTGTCCAAGTCTGTGAATCTGGGTTCTTCACTAACTTGTTTGTAGATCTTTCTGAGGGCAGTATCTTCATTTTGGGAGAAACCGGATGTTCAGACATGATTGAGCTTAGCATGAAGGGGGATTGATAGATAGTGGAATGAGTTAGGAGGATTAGTAGGTTATATATACCTGAGATAGTGGAATTAGTTAGGTGAAGAAGAAGCACATATTTGGTGGAGAACGAGTTAGGTGGAAAGGAAACACATGATAGATGGAAAACAACTTCATTCATACATTGAAACCATACGGATACAACATTACAATCCTAATACATGATTGAAAGTGAAAACAAGTAACAAGCTACAACACTGAAATCTTAGTCGAAATGAAAAGAAAGGACACAACAACTAACCAGAAGGAATCCGAACTCATTCTTGAGGCTCTGCAGGATACCCATCTCCATTGGTGTCAATTATGATTTCTCTTGTAGCCTAAGCATCATTCATATTTCTTGAACTTAGTTTGTTCATGGTTGCTCGAAGCTAGTGTTCTCACGTCGTCAGAGTTCCTTTCCGACTTCAATCGCATGGCTTCAATCTTCTCTCGCTCTAACTGAATGATGTTCTGCTCAATAAGAAGCATGTTCTGCTCAAACTGCCTCATTTCTTCCATCCTCAATCGTTCCATCTCAAGCTTCTTCTCCCCAATCGTGTTCATTCCTTGGAATGATTGAGATAAAGTTTCCATGGCCGAACCTCCACTAGTCCCCCCTTGCATTTGAAAGGCCTTCGCTTTATCACGACCCATAGGCCTCTTCGATACAGCTTCACTTCCATCATCACTCTGCTCGAACCCCTTTTAGTACCGCTCCCACCACTTTCCTCAACATCGATAGGTTCTCCATCATTAGCTTCACAGGCTCCTCGCGATTGCATTCTGTTAGTTGGCACGGAGGAAAAGCTTGAGAAATTCATTTGAGATTGCCACTGTGGATAGGCTCTCATCTCGTACCAACAATGGTCAAGATTAAACTTGTTACCGTGCCTCTGTATGTATAGCTTTTTTTGCCGTACAGATTACACCATCCTCATTTTGACCACTTTTACCTCCAATTTCATGATACGCATCGTCATATGCTGAGACAAAGTGGTTGACCTTTTCTTTCATCCAAGTCCATCTCCCACGTAGTGAATTAGAAGTTTGATTATGAAGGTCGGTTAGTGGATGACCATCTCAAAGGTTTTGATCCCAAATCTTCTTTACATCATTCAACATTCCAGTATACGTTCGGTTAGTGCCTTTGATCGGATCCTCGCTCAAACTGATGAAGCTTTTGATGAGAGCTCTATCCTCATCTTTAGAGAACTTATCTTTCTTAGGTTTTGCATTTGGATCATCGGCTTCTTCCCCTGCCGCAGCGGACATGCTTGCGTTCTTGTTTGTTTTCTTTTTGCCCTTCCCTTTGTTTGCCGCATGTGGTGGTGGTGGTGAAGGTTGAGTCTCCGGAACGAAGTCTGGAATTGGTTGGGACATATCAACGAACCCAGAAGTGTCGGGGTAAATGAATTGTAGGTTCCGACAATATCGTAAATTGGTGTTTCTTGGAATTGTGGGTAGAATTGGTTTAAGGATGTCGGTATTCGATCCGACATACCATTCAACATCAAGAATTGGTATGTCGTATGATCTTGATAATTTGGTAAAGTGTAGGATTAAGCAGTTTTTGGGGTGGTGTTCGAATGTTGGAAGTAGACATTTTAGCGTTTTGAGTTTAAGAAGTCCTAGATGAGAAGTGGAAAATGAAGTGTGGTAAACAATGAAGTGATATTTATAGAGTTTCAAAAAATATAGGTGTTGGAAGTTTTTTTTATTTATTTATTCAATTCCGATTTAATTTTAAAAAAAAAGCCGTATGAAGCAATCGTTACGGAAACTTCAAGAAGCCAGTCGTCAGCCATAGTGCACGGCTTGCCCTATGACCACTTCCATTGGATTGGTATTAGTTCTTGTTTACCACTATCTTTCCAGTTAGATTTTCAGTTTCATAAGTTTTATTTTATAAAAAGCTCATTGTGTGAACGTATAGTTTTAAACAAGCTAGATGGTTTGACAAGATAATCAAAATAGCTTGTTGAAAAGAAAAAAAACTGCCTTTTCAAGTATTAACTAGCTTTCTAACTACCAGCCAACTTTTTAGTTGGTTTTACTAAACAAAGTTTTAGTAAAAATACATAATACGTAACACACGTATTGACTTCTATACTCGTGATCCGCTCATAATTAGTCAAGCTTTTAATCATGTGTTCGTTATCATTCAAAACTTAGTTCAGTTTGTTCATGATCAAGCGAGTTCGAGCTATTTCACAACTGACCGCAAACAGCTTGATTCTTTTACACTATACACAATAATTAACAAACAATTTAAACATCGAAACCACACAATATGTCATTAAAGAACCTCAAGGATGTATTACTCCACAACAAAGAGTCAAAGACCATCAACGCAGATGAACATAATTCTTTTGATCAAGCAACAAATGGCGACTCAACAGAAAAATTGTGTGCATACCCAAGTAGCATCACCACTTAAATACACATTCAACATGCTCTCACTTTGCAAACATGCCACCCAAAATAGACAACTGAAACAGCAAGATTACTTCCCAGTATGAAAGACATTAATATAAACACAGTTCAATTGTTTTGATCCGATGACAGAACCATCAAACCACAATTAACGGCTCAGGCTCCATCAACTATATGGATGATCTTGGAATTGCATTTTGCCAACAGATCAGTGTATCGATATTTTCCAATCTAGTCCCTTCCACAGCCGCAGGTCACACTCAAAAGTTACCTGTAAAATCAAGAAAACAGATAGCCAATAAATATATAATATTAAAACAGTTTGCTTGGCATACTCTTGGACGAACAACATGAATTCAGATGGGGCAATTCGTTTTTGCAGCAACGGAATATACTGAATTTACAAATGAATTTATCATTAAATAACAGAACATAACCAGTGACAACAAAGTGCAGCTCGTTGGTAAGACAGCTTCAACTCCAACCAATAGGTCGGGGGTTAACCAGTAAAAACATATTAAAATGCAATTATAACATAGTGAGTAGAAAAGCATATGCATGCTATAGTCGCATCAAAGTTGCATAACCAAAAAAGAATCACAATAGATTTTAAAATCGACTATGACTTCTTTTCAGACCACATTTTGATTACCTATGAAATCAGACATCATTTGATCAGAGTTTTCCACACAAAGGAACAGAGATTGTGCGGATTATTCACGGGAAACAACGTATTACAGTACAACTGACAACTTGAACAGGAACTGCACAAAAAAAACTTGATTCATCCCATAATTTCGTAGCAGACAACTACGAGATATAAAATGATTCAGACTTGGTCAAAATTAAATATTACACTCCAGGGAATACCACTAACTCATAACATCCAAACAGAAGCAACAAAACAAATATGCTACGAAGCTACTCCTCTAAAGAATCTTAATTCGGGTAGAAACAACATTGCAAAAACTCTTGTGCTTCTAATCAGAATATAACCATCATGGCATATATTATTATAATTTGATTATTAACCAAGGAAAGATGAAATCCAAAAGACATTTAATACAACACAGTCGGCCTAGAATAAACAAAAAACAATGCTTACTTGCTAAGATCCCAATCAAAGTGACAATTATACACGTGACGTCAAAAGTGGCAATTATAGATCTACATAATCAAGTTTCATGTTAACCATTTCCCATTTTCAGTATAATAATGATGTGGTTATATGGTCCGGTGGCAGCAAATCCTATAGATATATTTACACTTAAAGTAAACAGAGTCACAGATTTCTATTTTGCTTTGAAGAATACATGCTATCTCCATAATTTAACGATGTCAGAATTGAAATTAATAAGAGATCATAAATACTCAAATTGTTCACAACGACAACTACCACATTACAAAAGTCCACCATAAGCGATCTCAGAATTGAAATTAATAAGAGCTCATGAATAATCAAATCACACCCAACTGCAACAACCGCATTACAAAGTCCGGAGCTAACAAAATCACATTCCTAATAACAATACCAACAACCTTACTTATGTGGAACAAAATCATTCATGGAGGAGGTGAGCTGTGAGCATTATATACAAAGACGCGGCAACAATAAACCCCAAGGAAATAGACATAGACTTTGTGATGTTACACTAAAGCACTAACATCTTTACGTTAATCCCAAAACATCCACAGTGCACTACTCACTTCATGAAAATCCAAAGCTAACAAATACATGATTATATACAAAATGTAGACCCCGGCTTAACCCCAAACTCAGAAACAGTAAAGGTTTGAATGCACCAATAGTAATCCAAAAATGTTCAGACTATTTAAATATTAACCAAGTAGAGAAAACTTCAACATAGTAATGCTTGAGGAACTGTATCTAAAACAAGAAAACTTACTGTCAGGCAGGTGCTGCTGCCTCAAACTATTGTGAGACCATAGAAGCTGCACAATTGAGATAATGCAGTTTGATTTGATGGTTCAAGATTTTCATTAATGATCCGAGGGCATGTTCCAGGGGAGAGAGCAGAAAGCTTTGACAAAGATACAACCAGAAATTGTTTTGGATCATTGATTTCTCGGAGAGGGTCCTCTTCCTTCCTCCCAGCACTATACAGATTAACAAAAGTTGCATTATAACCAATAGTTTCTACAAAATCTGGGACTTCAGGCTCATCTTCAACTCGGTCCTCCTCTGGCTTCGAAAGAAGCGTGACAACGCTATCGAGCAGCTTCCCCCAAAGCTTTGCATCTGATGGTGACAAAGATTCACATAAAATTCTAGTTGAAGCAACTGAAGTTAGCTTGAGCTCCAAGGAACCAGTGATCAGCGTAAGATTGGGTACCCAGAACTGCTCCAAAATCAAACGAAAAATCTCCGGTTGAACAGCATTCATTGAGCCAGAGAGGTTTTGCAGACCATGCTTTATCAGGAAAAGTGACATGAAAATGATCAGAGACTTAACAAACGTCTTCTTTTTATTGACTTGCAGCCGTTTAAACAGTTCGACCCAAATGTGGTTGATGAAGGGTGAAATGACATCATATCCAAGATTTTCAATCACAGTGTTGAGCACATAGAATCCCTGTTCGTCAGTTTTTTGTGACTGAATCAACTTGTTGAATATACCAAGGACACTAGATAACCCACCCTGCTGAATCAACTGTTCTGGTGCCTTTCTGAGGAAGGCTTGAAGTAACCGAACAAGAGCTGGAACATTTGCTTGCTTTCCCCACGGTTCAGGTAGCAAGAGAATTGTAAATATCTGCATGTAATTTTCTGGTAAAGGAGACCGGTTCAAGTCAACAAGTTGGGCTAGCAACTGAAACGCATAAGGGAAAAACTCGCTAACATCTTTTGACAAGATCATCTGCAGGATTGGAAGAAGACTAGTCTCAAAGGACAAAATGAGAGACGGGTCCTGCTCACAGCCCCGTCTGAGCAGAACAGCTACAGATTCAAACAAATAATGGTTAAAGACCGGATTCTTTGGGTTCTCGCAAACCCTATTCAGAACAGTTGCCAAACCATTGATGCAAGGTAAAGCAACCTCCTGAGAAATGCTTGCAACTCCCAGAACCCGCATTATGCATTTCATCACATACTGGTTCTCTTCAGACTCTGGCTTCTGCAAGGCACTAAAAAGATTGGACATCAAAGGAAGCAAAAATGGACCGAGATCTGCAGCTGAGTACCTTGCTCTTCCTCCTTCATCTTTAACCAGCAACAGCTTCTCAATGCAGCTAGCAGCATATGAGTGAACCACATTTAACTCGGAGTTAAGGAAACGAACTACATCAAGCAGCAGTGCAACCGCAACATGCTTCGGGATCTGATTTCTGAACATACAAAAGAACTTCAATGCTCCGGCTTTCAACATAGGAAACCCATTAACATCTTGATGTTGCAACTCCGGAACAATAACTGATGCAAAGAAATTCTCAACATCCACAAGATCAGTGGAAACAGAACTACCACCGGCTTTCTTTGTGGCAAGAGATACAACCAAAAAAATTGCGCAGTCTTTGTGCTTCCAATTATTAGCCTGATTCTCTGCGAATGACGCTAAAAGATTCTGTACCTGAGCAGAAACCATCTGGGTTACCTTCTCCTTATAATTCACAGCAATTCCCTTGAGGAGTTCGCAAGCAATCCTTCTCCTGGTGTCAAGGTCACTGCCTTCCATATCTCTCCTTATGAACTCTACATAATTCATCTCAAAAAGCTCCTCATCCTCATCCCTCAACATAACATTCGGAATGACAATATTCTGAATAATTTGTTGCAAAATGCCATCTGCCGCAAACAAATCATGATGAACACTTGAACTTACAGTTGTCAGAAACTTGATACCGGTCACCGTCAGCTTCTCCCTAGTAGGTGAGCCTGCTGCAGCCACCAGAACCAACCACACTGCCTCCGCAAACCCATTAAGATATTTCTTAAATAACTCCTCCTCTTTCTCCATGTAGAGGCTAATATTCTCACAAACAGCCGCCCGCAAATTATCAACCAAAGTAAGGCCATCATTACCACTATCTTCCAGAGCAGGATATCTCGCAGTCAAATATTTCTTAAACTCAATCATCCACTCCTCCATATGATCCTCAAAAAACTCTGGCAACTCCATATAATTAAGCGAATAAAAAATCCTACAACACAACCTCTGCGACTCAACATACGGCTTTAGAACAGCTGCCGAAGCACCAGACGCCACCGCCTGGTCTAAAACAAATGCAGTCCTCTTAAACACTTCCAACAACGGTCTCGCAAAGTTATCCAAACAATACTTAAGATCAAGCAAAAGATCATTCGTCTTAAACTCATACCTAAACTTCTTAAAAAGCGAATTAATCGTCACTAAAACACCATTTACTGACACATAATCGTTCACCTGACTTAATCTATCCAGCGTCCCTACCAGCTCAGGCAACAACGACTGCCACGCCCTCGGGAAATCATGGTTCCCAATAATCGTCAAAGCCTCGCTGATCTGCGCTTGAATCCTCGGCGAAGAATTAACCATCAGAGTGACGATCAGCGTCTTGATCTGCTCCTTCTCCTGGTCCGGCACAACAGCCTGCTCGTTGGGAGCTGCGGTCCAGTGAGCTTTGAGGTGGTTTTTGAAGTTGACGGCAGCTGATTGGCGGATCTGCTCATCGACGGTGGACTCCGCAACCAGGCGAAGGACGGCGAGTGCGAAATTAGGTCTACCAGCTTCCTGAGCTAGCGTAGCCTCGGCGCTACGGCGGGTGGCAGCGTGAGGGGATAGTGTGTTCAGAAAGCATTGGGATAGAGCTTGCTGTGTTTCGGGGTTCCACTCCATAGCTGCCGGACTTGGGGTTTCTAGGGTTTAAACTAGGAAGACGATGATGGAGATGATTTATCAATTCAGTGTTTTTGAATCATTTTGAAGCTGATTTAGGGTTTGGGAACGGTAAGTTTTGGGAAGGTGGGAAACTTAATATGCTATCCCTCATAAATCAACTAATTACATCTTAGGACCTACGGTTCGAAAGATAATGTCTGAAGAAATGAAAAGACCACAGTACATTATAATCTATTGAAGGTGCGATGTCGCACACTATTCTTTTTATGTTCTTTTTTAAGAGTCGTGACTCAGCTTTTATAAATAAAGAAAGATAAATACTAGAAAAGACACTCGTTGATACATTATATTAAAAAAGGAAACTACAAAAACAACATCATCACCATAACCACAAAACTACTAGCACACAAATAAACAACAAAGAACCGGAACCAACAAACTTGCTTAACTTTCAATCATATGTGTCAAACGTGGAGAACCGTGGTGAAACGCAAACTTCACGATCAGTCTCATAATCTTCACAATCAAACCTAGAATCCTCATAAGAACCAATTAATCGAGAACCATACCACATAAAATTGACTCCAATAGAAGGAACAGGGCCTTCTGATTTTATTCTTCTATGTTTTAGAATATAAGGCTCAGGGACCAGTCTATAATCAACCAACAAAGGTTTAGGATGAAGAAAATATTTTCCAAAAGAGTCACCAAAACTCATCTTCTTTCGACAATGATTGACTAACAGGCAGGAGTAGGAATTCATTACTATATTTACAAACACTAAAATCTGTAGATTTAGGTGCAAAGAGATGAGTCGGGTTTACATCGTCTCATCTAGTCTTTTTTTGCCGTCTTTTTGTTATCTTTTTGTATAGTTCTAGTAGTTTTCTTAGAGTCTCCTTGTCGATTTTGCAAGTGTTTGGCGGAAACGCACCAATTGATGGCAAAAAGGGTGTGTTTTACATGCATCAGAAAATATATGGAAGTTCTTATGCCTAGAAGTGGAGCGGAGAAGCCAAAATACCAAGAATTAGAGATAAAATGAGCATAACTGAACAAGGACCAAAAGGGCAAGACTGTAATCCAGCATAAGGAGATGACGCCCACGGTGCAGTGACCGCGAACGTGAACTATAGGCAGAGTCGATCGCGCCTGCCCTCGCATCGAGATCGCAGGCGCTGTGGGGGTTACCCACGCGCTCGTGGTGGATCAACCACGCCTACCGCGGGCGCTTTTTCTCTGCTTTGTTTGTGGATTCTTTCATAATTCATTTATTTATTTTACCATTGGATAGAAACATATTAATTTACTTTTCATATTCAATTCTATTATCAAGAAGACATACTTTACTCTAGAATTAGACCTAGTTTCGAAGGCAATCGCTCGTTATGAGGTAATTGAATCGTTTTCTCTCATAATCCGACGATTGATGTTGTTTGGGAGATTATCTACACAACTTTAGCATCGATTTGTTTCTTGTTCTACGATTTCTCTACCTAGTGTTTGAGACAGTGAAGGGTAAAATTATATCACTCCATTCGAACCTATGTTTTGTACTTGAGATAATGTTTATTGCTAGTATGATTGTGTTTTCATTAGCTAGACACCCCTACTACGGGGTGGTGATTAATTCAATGCATGCTAGCTATGTTTTATTTGATTCGAAGTGCATTGAGATTCGACTGCTTGTGCCTTTTGGATTAACTATTCTTGCTATCACGTTTGATGACCATAAAAGCATCACCAACCAAAATGCCTTTCATCTTGTTTGATCTAACAATTAGTTGTAAATGGTGATAGTAGGTTAGTCAAATTGATAGTAGCCTATTGCAATTAACGACTTCTCACTAGTGTCATTCATTTTTTAACTAAAGACTGTGACAACTTGCATAGTCAATCCCTGTAAATCACATGTATTCTAATAACTAGCTTGTAGGCATTACCACTATGGTTTCCCCATTCATATATGAATCCCGATTGTGTCAAATCGGTTTCCAGTAGTTCAAATTAGTTGTTTACTATAGTTTAATCATTTGTTGCCGAAGCAAACAAACATTTACCACTTTGTTTACTGTGTCTTTATTCTTAAACCCAAACTCAACCTAGTTAAGTCCTTCGAAACTGATCTCGAGATTAACTTCACTACGCTACAGATTTCGTTGTGTTACAAATTTTGAACTCAAATTTGAAACATCACAAAGTCTTTCTCAAAGCTCAAATAAAACTCTTCAGTATCCTTACCAACCATTTTCATAAATAGATCCTCATAAATTATAGACTCACCATCAACTTGCATTTCTAGTTCAAAGTAATCCTAAAATAGAAAAGGAAAATCAACCAGGACATTCTCTTCAGGTGAACCATTTTCCCCATAATCTACGTCAGTTTGCTCAACATTTGAAAACTTGCTACCATAAATGACATAGATACTAGTAATAACAGAATCCTCAATATACTGGGAGAAGCCAAAGGAATCGGGGCAAAACCCCAATTCTCATTTAAAGACCTCAAAGAAGTTTCTTTTTCATGACCTAGCTTGCAACAAAGACTACAAAACACTTGTACAAAGTCATAAAAGATTTTGATCTCAACTTTCAATGCAAGGTACACCAGATAAAAATAACCCAGTAGGGGTTTTGACACATCCAATTCAACACATGCTCTAACTCTATCAAGTCTTGACATATTACCCGTAGCATAATCAAATCTAAGAGGCTTTCCCAACAACTTCACAATTTCATATAAAGCTTCATATTGAAACAATATGAAAATGACGTTTTTCAAAGTGAGCCAAACAGGAACATGAGGCAAGTCTACCGTATAATCAACATATAGTGACAAATTAAATACAATCATGTAGCAATCAGTTATAAACAATGCACCTTTCAACCTTAGAAACATGTCATTTTCCAACAAAAACCTCAAACATATATATACCATACCAACATTAATAAAACTAACATAGAAATTCCCCTTCAAAGCAGGAGCTATCAAAGCAATATGTGGAACAATAGATGAGAATTTACCAATCAGTGTATAGGCAAAAGGAGCTATCAACGCTGTCACTTCTTCCAAATTGAATTTACCACTATACATCCAACTTTACCAACCAAATATTTGGTTTGACAAATTTACGGGTACTGAAATACCATAAAAAGAAAGGACAAAGAGTGGCCCTTTTTGTAGCTTCCTAGAACCCACAAGGTCTGTTTTGAAGACCTTCCCATAGAAAGTGTCGGGAAACTCCAAGAGACAGGTCCGAATCCTAAAATAGAGGCTAAAAAACCATTGCAGGCAGCATGCCAATAAAACAGAGGGAGAGAGAAAAGGAGGGAAAAAGAGCTTGTCGAAGATGTGAACGGATCCGACAAAAAAGAGGTGGTGGAGGCCGACATGATGAAATATATAGAGGTGGAGGAGGACAACGGGCAGGCTGATTAGGTGGTGGAGGGCCACGGACTGAGAGGCGAAGGGATGTAGATTGCAAATGAAGGAGAGCGACATGATGAGAGGCGATTGGAAGTAGATCGGAAATGGAGAGTTAGGAGCGACCGGAAAAGGTTGAGGTTATGCGCGACAGGGAGAAAGGGAGAGAGAGAATGTAGAGAGGAAAGAAGAAAGGAGAGATCTGCAGGCACGATGACGATGTTAGATACTTGTGTAGGGATAATACAGTATTTTCTCATATTTTTGGAAATCATGACTTTTCCAAATATTTAAGAAATGCTCATTTGACGGAGTTCTAGGCTTCCTCTGATATATTTTAATAAAGAAATACTTGTCGAGAAAAGGAAACAAAATCACCATATGGTATAAGTTGAAAATTTTGGAATTTGACATAAAAGACAAGTTCAAAAAAAATAAAAGGGACCTAAAATAATGAGGTACTCAAATGAACAAATGATGTTTGTAAAAGTACAAGAGAACTTTCCATTGAAGATTTTTATGACTTTAAATAATGTAAAGAAATTAAGATGTATTATGATAATGGGCTTTTTATGAACTACTATGAGAGTAGAGCCCTCCAAGGCTGAAAATATCGGCACATTTGCCAACTTTGGTGGGTGGGACCCACAGAAGAAATTTAAAAATAAATACATAAATTGCATTGTGTTTGGCGAACTCGTTCCTCAAACCAGCAACCAGCAAACAACTGGTTGCTCAATGTAAATGGATAGGGACGACAAGTGTCCCCTCCCTATTGGTTCTTTTTTTTTAATAGTTTTCTTTTAATAACTTTTATTATTCTTTCCAAAAAAAAAAAAATCAAAACTCATGAAATAGATTTCTTTTTAAATAGAGATCCATATCAGTATAGTTTCATACACTTGAAAAATTAAATTTATTAACTACTTCATATCTCAAACACACCATTTTCGGTTCTACTCCATATCAAATTTTTTATCCTTCAACAACATTGTTTATTTTGATATTACATTTGAAGAACTGTAATTGTTTTTAGTGTATTTCAGTAATGTAGTCTAAAATTGTTGCATCATCTTGTATTTTAACGTATTGAGAGAAATTAATTGTTTTTTTAGAAATTAATTTTTTTTATCTACTTTAATTTTTTTTATATTACATATAATTATTATATTTAATTATCTATAATTATTTTCTAATACAAATGAAAATGATAATAATATTTTATTAAATTTATTGTATTGGTTGGTGTAAGAACCTTGAATATTAGTACGTTGTATTAGTAATTAATTCGATATTAATACTATTATTTCGAACTAACAACTGACCCCTGACTCGGCGCGTACGAGTGTCTTGACTGTTAACAGCAGATCGAATTCGAATATTGGTAGCCAGGCTTTATCCGCCAGTTAATTATA
>JAYMSP010000880.1:0-39595 GCA_036897095.1 Plantago elongata | reverse complement strand
GTTAATTGATGATTTTGCTTCAAAGAATGCTCGAAGAGTTGCAATTTCCAAGTAGTTTCTTAGTCTTTTGTAATATTATTAAAAACAATACTTGTAACGGTTGATTTTGGATGTTTTACACATTTATATTTTTTTTTAACTTAATATCGCGTATGGTGTTAGACCTCGTTTAATTTTTTTGCACAGGACCCCTCAATTCTCGAAGACGGACCTGTATAATTCCTTATAAGACACTCCATGTGTTGCATGACTATGGAAATTGAGTGATCGTGTTAATGGCAGTCCCACGATTAAAAATTATATTATTATGCAATTGATAGTAGAAATTAGAATAGGTCATGAAGATTTTTCAATTTTATAACAACATATATTTGAAAATGAAAATTATTATATTTAAAATTAAACACACAACTGAAACTAGATAAACACAAACATAAAATATAAACACACAGGGTCGTCACTGTATGTGCCGATCACGCATTTAACTGTAGAGATTCTGCATCTAAGTTAGACAAGTTTCCATCATGTTAAGTGAGGGCCATAAACATTTACATCATTTTGTATCTTTGTGAAATCAATATGAGCTTGAGTTATGAGTATCCTCCAATTCTTCAACTTTTGTGCAGCCCTGTCTCAAGTTGTCAAGCCTCTCCACCTCCACAGTCAATTTATGGGAAAATTCACAATAAAGATCCAATTGGAAATTTATTTTACGGAAAACGACTCAAAGAAATGAAATATTTGGAAAACACAACCTCAAATTGTATTATAATATTCAAATAATATAATTTTTATACATAAAATTGTATATTTAGTGTGACAATATATAATTTTTTATTATATTATAAAATGTAAATAACGATTGTTTTAAAAAATATATTTTCAACATGTTACCGACGGTAATGCTTCCTTAGTTTATCCTCATCTATCAACATATGCACTGCACGCACTAGATATTATTGTTTGGGCGATTGCAAGGAAAGTGAACAGGAGATGTATTGATGGGTCATACGGCCCAACCCATCTTAACTCAATTAAATATTTATCATCATAATAGAACTTTTTTCATTGAATATATACAATTATATACTTAATTCAATTATTGCATTTCATTATATTCTATCAACTAAAAAAAATACTAACCTTCCGTCCCACAACAAATATCAGGTTTTAACTTTTGACAATGAATATTTTTTCAACTTTGACTCAAATTCAATCATAAACCGTACATGTAGACTGTTCAATTAAATTATAATGAAACTTTAGGTCAATATCTTTAATGCCAATAAATATTTAATTAAACTTAAGGTTAAATTTCAAATTATAATTAACTAATTCTAACATATGATCATAACACAATTATTATATTGTGTGATCCTTAAAGGTTTATGTATTTATAGTATACACTGGTCAAATCAAGATTTGTGTGAACTCTTATACGAGTCACAAAACACTCTTAATAGTAATAACTTATAAAAACTCCCTGAAATGTAGAATGATGACACAATCCTTTTTATTCATGAATACTAGACCAAGTCGAGAATTTAATTGTGCATGTTCCAAAAACTTATTTAATACTTAATCCGTTCCGGTTTCGAAGTTTCACTTTCCCGACTTGGAATTCTCATTTCCTTAAACATAAAATATCCCTCCTACTTTATACCTTATATTTCATACTTTATTCACTAATTTTTCTTACTTTATTCAATCATATTTATAATCTATTACCTTCTTTCCCACTTTATTTTTTTTTTCTTCAAACTTGTGACCGGTTATACGGGACTTCCAAACCGAAACGGAGAGAGTATGTCTCAATCGTACAAGTTTATCGTTGATATATTCTAACAACGTTTCAATTCAAATACATATCAAATACATTGATCATTGGCTAAAGATAAACTAAAAGTGTGAAGCATTGAGTTTTCTGTAAAACCTATCATTAAAAATGAATTCTATCTTGATTCAACTACGACTTCCGTATGGCCCATGTATCAACGCATGATACATCTGCCTCCTCAGAAGTGCAGGTATTGGTTCGTGACCAAAGTGTACATCACTTCACATATGAAGTCGGACCTTAAATTGTATAACATTTTAAACTATGTGTCAATAATGTTTTTTATTGAATACTTATATAAGAAAAAGTATTTATATCACCAATATTACTAGTAAAAATATTTAATGTTTTTTAATATAATTATAGTGTTGTTAATGTATTTAAGAAGTCGGTCTTTTATAAAATTTTCTTTATGATGAGAATGTTCTCGAGCGACAGTGATCTCGGTCTAGTTCCAATGGTCAATTTCTAGTATGATGCCTAGAAAAACTGGTCTATAGTGTCATAGTGGAAAGCCCAAGTGATTTGAGGAGGAGGACAATTCAATTCCTGTTAATAGTGTTACTTAGAAGTTTCCTCGTAGAAGAATTCTCGGTTACCTGGAGAATTAATTACTTAATTTCTAGAGAGTTTCAAGGAAGACTACTTGGAAGATTTCCTGGTGGAATTTCCACAGATCGATACTTGTCATTAGGTTCTAAATTCCAGTAATATCCGAATTATATATGTACACAAAGTTTCCTTGACATGCCTCCGAATTGTTATCATAATTTCATCACTTATTCACTTATAACTCATCAAACTTTCAATACTAGTACGAGTTTTAAATTAGAATTTAATTATTTATTGAGAGGAAATCAGATGGTAAGACATCGTAATGAAATGAATCAGATAATTTTCCTCCGAACTTAAAAGATTGAATTTACCTTACTCAAAATGAGCTAGTCGTTTGTTTCCATATCCTTTAACAAATTTAACTTGAAACGAACTATATAAATGGTGCAAACCGCACACGCGGTGTATATTTTCTACAAAATAAGAAACCCGCGTGTAGGGAATGAGTATCATTTACTAATTTGCATTATTATTGCATAATATATTGCCAGAGCTATATTTGTTAACCACATAGTAAACACTTCTACTTTACCCAAATTTTGATTAACCAACTAAATTTGTACGGTTATAGAATTATATAAGTTAATAAAATTTATGTTATGTAATAGTAATTGTTTACATATGGTAGATATTTATTGTAATTATAATATCGTATCTTAAAAAAATATTACGCACTTATAACATCAGTTTAATTGTCGAATTTTAACCGTAATTTTAATATCGGTTTGATTATCGCACTTTATTAAATTTGAGTAAAATAAAAGTGTTTGCTCAGTGGTTGTTAAATATGACTCTGGCTATATCAATTCCCATATTAATAACCTCCAGACTATCACCATTGTGTTGAAATTTCAGCGTCAACTCAACTTGTGCATCAGCTGCCTCAAGTACCATAGATGGTGTCCAAGTTGACAAATTAATACTAGTAATTGTTTTTCATATGCGTCCCTTGTAGACAAAAATGAATGCGACACTTAGTTTCGGTCAATTTTTATGATCACGATAGATGGACATTTGATAAGAGTGGCTGCAAAACGCCCATAATTTCTTATATTATTTTTGCTAAGATTTCATTAAACTAGATTTTGATGTATTGAAATCAATAATTTTTAAGTATATTTTAAAACATTCCAAAATTGCACTCTTTCATATCATAAAGAACTTTTATATTGAAGTTTGCATCTAGGATTGACTTCATGAAAAAGTTCAGATATAATAACAAGTGGTGAAAAAAAAGGTGTACTTTCAATAAATGTGGTTAAAATATAATAAAAATGTGCAAATGCAAGATGATATATTATTTGATGGTTATAGTGCCTTACTTTTTTTAAAAATATATAACGTTATGTTGTACGATGAAAAATAGTAAATATATCAAATTCTAGCCGTAATGAATTAGTTGATTTTAAATTTAAAAATTATTGCTCAAAGCACTGAAAATTTAGAAGCATCTGTATTAAGCCACTTTCATAATTTCGGTACATGCAATTTTTTTCATAAAAAGTTGATATAATTTCAAGATGAACAATGTTGAAAATAATAATAATATAATAGAGTATATATTCTAATTTGTGGGGTCAATACGTTATCTACATTAGCCTGGAAGTGCACCCAAAACTGAAATTATCAATAGTGTGATTGGGCCCACCACAAATGAAAAATTAAATTAATTGAAGCAACATGCAGGTTGCTTGCAAATTGGACAGTGAGGGGACAGGGAATCTTGTCCCCTCACTGTTGGAATTTTTTTTATTTTATAATATTTTAACAATTTATTATAGTATATTATAAATAATATTATACTAAATTTATCACAAATATTTATAGATATAAATAAAATTTGTTATTTTCATGTTATTATTTTAAAACTATATTTGAGGGATTATAATTTTTTTTATATATAATTTACTTACATTTCTTTAAATTTAACTTTTCGATCAATTTAAGTTTGAGTTATTAACATTTTGATTAATATATTCATTTATCTATTATTTATATTTTATAATAATAATAAAAGAATAATTATACATAACTGAATTAATTGGAATGGTTGAGGTACTGGATAAATTACGTTTTGTAGTTGTAATTGGGTTGGTTGTAAAAGAGAAATTAATTATTTATTTGAATGGTTATGAGGTTGGATGGTTGGGTATTCATGAATATTATTGGCATAACATTACTTTATCTACGACTTTATACAATTAATAACATTCAATCATTTCTAATTATTCAAATGTTACAACTAACATCTTATATGTAATATCTTTAAAAGTAATATATTCAACTATTTGCATAACAAAGGGGTAAGTGTCAAAACTAAGTTGGGCATGACTACGAATAGTAATGTCGCATTGTACTAATAAATAGTACATTTTTTTTTGAAACGACTAAAGGGTGATTCGAACTCCCGATCTATTGGTTGAAGGTGAAGCGTCTTACCAATGAGTTGCACTTCGTCGTCACTAACAATAGTACACTTAAAGTGTCGCACTGTCGCATAATAACGTTGCAATATAATAAAATATGTCACAAAGCTAAGTTACTTGATACCCTTTGTATTTTAAATTTAACAAGATACACTCAACCACAATATCAAACAACTTCTACATTTATCAAAAATTCACATTACCCACTTCAACTCAAAGTTAACTTTTTTCCGAACCGGAGCTCCAGTGAAGTTTTCGACGAAGTTTAAATTGAGTTTTCGTGAAAAATAATTATTTTAAATGGAGCCCGGTTAAAGCTTGCCGAAGCTCCGAGGAGCTACCCATGGTTTGCTGCCATGGAAGAGCTTAATGGAAGAGATGGCTGGAAGAGGAGTCCCTTCCATGACCGGCCAGCCATGGAAGCCAGAGCCCGAAAGCTTCCAAATTCTTGGAAGCTTCCAGTTTTCATGGCGGACAACCATGGAAGAGGACCTTCCTTTAAAGAAGAAATTTTTTTGTGGTGACTGGCGTTTTATTCTGGTGACGGAGTTCCGGACACAATGGTTGTGGTTTGAAGTTTGAAGAATAAATAGAGAGGTGTTGATGGTGCTTAGAAGTTTGAAGAAGAAAGATATATTAGAATGTAAATTTAATATTTAGGGGTTAGTTTGCAATTTTGATGCAATTTGTATTTCTAAAATTATGTAAATTATTAAAGTTATTTATATATTATTTTTTAATTATTTTATTATGTCACTTGTTAAATTTTTAATGGAGTACTGTTGGTAGTACTGAGATTAGCCAAACCCAACTAAGTTATTATGTTTTAATAATCACCTTTTTAGTATACGCATAACATTTTGCAATTGAGTTTTAGTATTATAATTATGTCTCTGAAAGCGATATATATTTATTCAATTTAGTTTGGTGTATTTTGAATCCACTTTAAGATTTTCACGCAATTGATTCTTAACGATCCATCGAATACACATTTTAATGCAAGTTGTTAATGAATGCTTGTTTAAAAGAAGTCCACTATACTCTATATTGTAGCTAACCGGATCAATGGTGGTGGGATCGATGTGGTGAGGGTGTGAGGCTTATGGTGGTGGTAAGGAGGAGATCGTTTATGTAGTTGCTTCTGGATCGATGGTGGTGGTGGCGTGGAAGATCGACGACGGTGGTGGTGACTGATGGGATCGGTGGAATTGAGGTAGAGTTGGAATGAGGTTTCAATTAAACCAACTACTAATAAAGTTATGAACCCCGTAACCATGAGGTCAATGGTTCGATTCCCCGAAATGGGTGATTATATTATCTGAATAAAGATTGGTGGTGATTTGCATCTAGAATCCGATTGATAAATTCGTCTTGTTCAACAATTGTAATTGTAATGCTATATTCCATGTTCAATAATAATTAAAAAAAAAAAAAACTAAACTCCACATGTATTATATAATGTTACAATATTATTTTTCTTCATTTAGAAGGCATAAAGTCATGCAGTGGAATGGAGCTGGAGTTGTGAGGAGGAGCGGGTTCAATTCTTGATGGAGACATAAGGTGGTTTAGAAGTAAAGATGTCTCTTTGTCGTTTAAAAAAATAAAAAATTATTCTTCTTAATTTATGTGCATCAACATTGAACTGAACAATTTCTTTGAGATGGGGGGAGTACACATTATGCTTATTTTTAATGTTTTCAATAATAAAGCTAATTTCTTTAGTATGGAGGGAGTACACATTATGATTATTCTAATATTTTCAATAATAAAGTTAATTTATTTGGGATGCCGGGAGTATACATTATGCTTGTTTCTAATATTTTTAATAATAAAATTTGATAAGGCTTTTTTTTTTATAAATTTAAAGTTATTATTAATTATACTTGAGCTCGAATTAAATTTTTTACTCATTTTTGTTAATAAGTCGAACCACATTCGGTTAAGCTCGAGCTAGAGTTGAATATAAAGCTGTAGTCACAGTCCAAGTTCAACTCAACTTTAGTTAAAATTTTAGTAAATCTCAGCCGCCTCAGTAAATCTCTCAGCCGCCTCGATCGCTATCACACTCGCCTGTATTCCAAAATTGGGAAATTCGTCAATTGATTCCGTATTCCAAATTAGGAGGTGACCCATGAAGGGAGTGTGGTGTGTAGTAAACAAGTGGGAATCCGGATGAAACTGGACTTTTCATGGGGTTTCCTCTCAGAAACGAATATTAATCGAATTAGCTGGCTCGTGTTCATCCTTTGATTCTTCCAATTTCTTGTCAACAATCTTCTCTCAAGATCGAATTTTTCAAAGGTATCTTCTTTACTATGTAATATGTATGTGGCAGCAAATTTCTTTACTCGATTCGCTAGGTCTTTGCTAACTACTTCCATTGAATAGTATTCATTCTCATGGATACTTCTCAATGTTTAATCTAGTTTTGACCCTTTACTTCCTATATTCACACGAGTGGTATTGCCAAAAGGGTCAAAACCATTCATGTGCCAAGTTTTCTGCTTTGTGGGTCAATGGTCATTTAGGACTCAGCTCAAACATTGCTTGTTGTTTGTGTCAACTATCAAGTGTGAACCCTTTTGTTTATGTTTCGTATTGCTTTTCTGTCGGCCAAAGTCAAGACATTTGTTTATATGTATAATGTAATGTACTTATCTGTGGAATTTTCGGTCTTGGAAAGCTTGAATATTTGGTGATTTAACCGATTTCGATTTGTAAAGGTCAAGTCCATATTTGGGATTTATTGTGTCCGTTTGTTTATGCCTCTAGTTTCTATTGAACAGTTTAGTCATTGTCTGGTTTTTCCCTATAGTCCATATTGCATTTCTGGAAAGAAGATGTTTTAGGCGTGTTTGCAGGGTTCGCCGTCTAAAAGAGATGAGAGTAATTACCAGTTCTCCTTTAGGTACCATTCTTATATGGCATTGCTTGGTTCGTAGATTTTAAGGCATACTCCGTCTCATGCATGAGGCGATACATCAAATTGAAATGAAATATTGTAATGTCTATGCGACATTTTAGGAGTTGATAATATGAGTTTAGCGAGCATGTAGTATTGTAAAGTTGTGCAATTTTATATGGAAATCTGATGGTCGTATTTGTCTAAATGAAATTGAGGAAGTTGCACCAGATGTTATTTTAAATGAAAAGTCTAGTCATGCTTGGTTTGGAGTTGATAAATGAGTTGAGCAAGTTCTGATATGTAAACTTGTGTGAAGATGATGGATATCATATAGTCAAAATAATCTTAATAAATTGGGGAAGTTGTACCACATGTAAGCATGCTTGATCATTAGTACTAACAACTAGTAGATGTGTGCAAGTGGAGAATGACCACTATAAAAGTCTAGGCTTGTAAGTTCTGATGTATAAGCATACCTGGATTTACGTGGAAACTTAAATTTGGAAAAAAAGGTCCCATCTGTCTGTTTCTTATAACTCGAGCACCTGGGAGTGGGAATAATAATATAAGTTGTTCTTATTTGTTGCACGGTAATGCAAAGACACACCCTTTGAAATTTCAAAGAAGGAAGCTTCATGTCTGCGTGCATTCATGTAATGAATTCAAGATTTGTTATATGAGAATTATAATACAACACATGATCAATTTATGGTCTTCTGTGGAATTAGCTAACTTTTTAACATGACATATGAATATTGAACCAGTTGAAAGCCGATAGGTAACATGTAATGTAACAAGCTAACAGAAGTGCTGACCATGACTTAATAAGTAGGCAAGTAGTAATTTACGTTGTTTTTTACTTGAAAAAGCCTTTTGATCAAGTAAATATATTTTTCTTCATCTTATGTGCAACACCTGCCATGCCATGTATATTATCTATATGGTGAAATGCTTAAAAAGTAATAGCTTTTTTTGTATGTCTCAATCTTTTCAAGTATTATTATTGGTCAGACAAATTTAGAAAAAAATGGATTAGGTACAAGCTCTTCAAAGAGAACCTTAGTCCATTCTACATTTCGTAAATTACTCGGACATCAAAGACCAACCACTACTATCTAGGACAAATAAGAAAACCTTAGATTTTTATGGGATGGTGTGAAACCACTAGATTTCAAATAAATGTATGCATGCATGTCTTATGGACCATAATAGGACTATCTAATTTGACATGACTATGTGTGTAAGCTGATAGTGACATAAGCGATCTTTTGTTACTTGGAATGTTCTATAAATACCCATCCTGATCAATCATCATCTTATCGAGAGTGTCAACTTAGAAGAAGAGCTTGCTAAAGAAAAGAAAAAAGAGAGAAAAACAGAATGCCTCAAATGTTATCTTTTCGTTTAATGTCCTGCAAAACCTTTTTGCAACCTAGAGCTAGGTAACATATTGGATTGGCTTTAGTTATATGTTTTGTTCTTTTGATTACTACACTTCTGTTTTCATTATAATGACTCTTTGTTTCCTACTGCTTTCATGCAGCATCACGTCACAGGAGAATGGAACGCTCATTCATGCACATGCAGTTAAAAGTTACTGCACGAAAGTTGCTCGTAATCCAAAAATGGAGAGGCTGCAATATAATTATTTGTTTCCTGAGGTGGGTTGCTATTCTGACGACTGGCATCTTTTTTTCTCATAGATCGCATGAACTTTCTCCCTATTACACATAATTGCAACTTTCCTTAATAATACTGTGTAATGCTATTGATGAAAATAAGATTTTTTTTCCCCTTCCCTTCCTGTCCCTCTTTTAATGGCGGAGCTTATAAATCATCGTCAACATAGCATTAATTGAACCTCACTTTATTGAATTCATTGATGATATTGCTAATATGCCTTGTTACTGACACGTGCTTTATTCAGGTACTCTTTTACTTGCACATTAACAATCATGACGAAAAATCTGGTGTATTTAACTTTAACAATTTTTGACTTAATAGTAAATTTGAAATACAGATATCGGAACGCGAACTTCAACACGTTATGAAGTATCCTAATGCAAAAGTTATAAGCCTCGGGATTGGTGACACAACGGAACCGTTACCGGATGTTGTTGCTTCTAGTATGGCTAATGTAAGACTTGTACATGTTGGTTCAAATATATGTTTGTGTGTGTGTGTGTGTGTCTTCTTCATGGTTAGATCAGCAGTTCAGGTTTTACTAAACTCAGTGCATCAATATAATTTAAAAAAAGAAAAAGAAGCTTGTGTAAAATGGTATAATCATTCAATAACTTTACAAATTAGGAATAACCACAAGTCCACAACACTACTCACCCACCCAAGTGTTAGGCACACAATAAGCTTCTCATTTATTATTCACATCACTTTTTCAATAAATGATCATTAAGCTCTAGTCTTTTTTCATTTTAAGTAGTATGACTTTACGAAAAAATATTGGCAATTTGAATTGTTTTGCATATTTTCTTTTATGGGGAATCAGTTTCTTCGACTGCTAAAAAACCCGCATGGGAAGCTTATCATGGAGGGAGAGATACTATTTTGGAAGTCTCTCCTTTTTATTATTTCTATAATTTATTTTCTCACTTTCAATTATCAATAATATAACAATTAGGGGAGGTTGGTCATGATATCCTAGGGCCTATAATTGTTGAAACTGTTTCTCTTCCCGCAGATACCATTTCACCAAGTTAAGAGATGATTTCACCATAATTGCACTTATGCTCAACTGGCAAAGTAAACTTCTGTAATTGAAAAGTATGAATAATGTAGTTCCTCTGCATGTAAAACATCGTTGCTTGCAAACACAAAGCATACTATAGTTATGATAAACAACTTGTGTTTTGTTGTATATTACAGTATGCACAGAGCCTATCCACACATGAAGGTTACAGAGGGTATGGAGCTGAACAAGGAAGCAAGGTAAGGACCAAGGAACTCATATTGATATCTCAACCTAATTTTACCTAAAAATCCTTTAAATTTGTTTTTGTTGTGAAAATGTATCCATATCCATTGTAACCCCGCCCCACTATTCTACTGGCACTTTTCTTCTATGGCTGTCCCAAAATAGCAAAAAAGAAACCCCAATAACCACTATTCTTCTTTGATATCTGTCCCTCATACTTTTTCCATTTTTAAAAATTTTTCTCTCATATCTCTCATACCTTTTGATTTGGTATAATTTCTCTCTCATATAACAAACAATAAAATATTAGTCTGACTTGAAACTGTGTTGAAAAGAAGTGGGACTAGAATAGCGGGACGGAGGGAGTACTTGCATCTTTACAATTCATATAAATCGTATAACGCGCATGAATTGCCAATACAATGTTACAGGAACTAAGGAAAGCAATATCAGAGACACTTTACAAAGACACTGGTATAAAAGATGCAGAAGTTTTTGTATCAGATGGAGCACAGTGCGATATCTCCCGTCTGCAGGTATTGAACACTAATAGGTCGCCTAGGAAGTATATTATTTATCTTCTTCATAGTCCTCAATAAATGCCATGCATCGTTGAATATAGCGTTACTTTTCAACTTGTATTCAGCTGCTGACATAATTGGGTGGTGCCTATGCTGGGTTTATAAGCAGCTTCTATAAGCACCTAATATGGTGGTTTTGTAGATTCTGCTTCTTTTGAAATCTAATCTGAAGCAGTGATCCAATTTTGCAAACACCAAATAATGCTAAAAAAATCAGAAATGCCCATATGCTGCTAAAAAAAAAGCTATTGCTTATAATAGCCGTACACTCCCTTGGTGGCTGTGGTTGTGATTTATTGTGTTTTCTTTGCAGCTGCTCTTTGGGTCCACCATGTCTGTGGCTGTTCAAGATCCAATCTTCCCTGTAAGCACTTGATCTTTTTGTGCCTTTACCTGATTTCATTAACTTGTGAATAAGCATATTTTTTTGCAATATGCAAGTTTTATTGCATTATTACTAGTATAGAGAATTTCTCCTTTTGGAGCATAAGAATGTTAAAAGCAGAGATATTATATCAACCCTATAATTCATGATGACATAACAGTCGAGATCATTTAATTTTCTCTTATTTTCTTATACATCAATACCTGACGTTTCTGTAAAATTTATACTTGTGGGCAGGCTTATATAGATTCAAGTGTCATAATTGGCCAGACCGGTGATGTTCTTAATGAGTCGGGGTCATATCAGAATGTCGAGTACATGAACTGTGGACCCCATAATGGTTTTTTCCCTGACCTCTCAAAAACTGCAAGAACAGATATCATCTTCTTTTGCTCCCCAAACAACCCAACTGGCCATGCAGCATCTTTCGAGCAATTGGAACAGCTAGTTCAATTTGCTCAACAGAACGGCTCGATAATTGTGTATGACTCGGCCTATGCTGCTTACATCACAGATGGAAGGCCCCGATCAATATATGAAATTCCTGGAGCCAGAAAGGTTAATATACATTTACAATTAACGTTTCTATTTGGGGATTGAGCATCCTTCGTTTAGTGTTTAAATGTAGAAAGCCTTGATGCAGGTTGCCATTGAGGTTTCATCCTTCTCAAAGATTGCTGGATTCACAGGGGTCCGTCTTGGTTGGACCGTGGTGCCCAAGGAGCTCTTGTACGGGAACGGGTTTCCTGTTATAAATGACTTTAATCGGATTGTATGTACCTGCTTTAATGGTGCCTCCAGGATAGCTCAGGCTGGTGGTCTGGCTAGTTTGTCCCCCGAGGGCTTCAAGGTGAGCTCTATTTGAGATATTATTGGCTACATCATTTATGTTTGTAATTCGTACATTCTCATTCATATCTAACCACCTCACTTAAAGGCATGCTTTGCTCAAATGAACTGGTGCAGCATATCCCCCATCAGGGGTCAGTTGCACCTTCTGAAAACATGAGTATATAAATTGCAGATAATGTACACAGGAAACTACACAAGGGGATACAAGTTTAGTATAGTAGCCCTCAAGAATTTGTTGCTCCAAAATGATACTAAAAAAACTCTCTTTTAACATTTTACATCATGTTCTGAGAAGTTTACTCCAATCCTTGAAGGCTTTGAACTGACCAATGCTTTTTTCAGGGTTTGCTCTCTCGTGTTAAATATTACAAGGAGAATGCAGAGATACTCATGGAGACATTTCAAGCTATGGGATTGACAGCATATGGAGGCGTCAATGCACCTTATCTTTGGGTACACTTTCCGGGTTCAAATTCTTGGGACGTTTTCAGTGAAATTCTTGAGAGAACCCACATAATTACAGTTCCAGGTAGTGGATTTGGACCGGCAGGAAAAGAGTTTGTAAGGGTGTCTGCTTTTGGCCATAGAGATAATATCCTGGAAGCTTCAAAAAGGTTGAGAAATCTTGTAATGAACAATTGAGCGTATTTTCATTTAATTTCAGTAACAGGTCTCTTACAGTTTACCAGAAATAACAGCACTAGCCTGTGTTGATGTAAAAAGCATGTGGAAGATTTTCGTTTACATGAATGATTGAATTAGCACTATACTATTATGATAACTTGAGCAGATTCTTTCACACTTTTCTTTCAATTTGCTTGAAATGAAATTTGAATTACGGTCAGAATGCAAATCAAATCTTTTAATCAAATCACAAATCTCAGGATACCATGCCTGACACATCACATTTCCAGTTGTATACTTTCACATTGACATTCGCTAAGCTGCAAAATTTTCTGCGTGGTTCGAACAAGTACAAAACACCCTTGCTCTTCCCGTTCCAACAAACTTCCCCGTTCCAACAAACTTCATGCGTTTGTCATTTCTATCCATCCTACCAAACTTCATTCGTTACTAAAAAGAGAAGTTACCTCACAACTAATAAATAATAATCAATCACAAATTTACACAAACATTACATATTTTATCACTAAAAGTACATTTTTCCCCACTTCCTTCATTTTTTTTATCTTACTTTAACTTTTCGCATAAAACTATGCGTCAACATTAAAAGTTTGATGGGACGGAGAGAGTATAATATTAAAAAACGGCATGGCATTATAAACCAACCATGCACAATAAACACTGCTCTATCCATTTTTTTAACAACTTAACGGAATGTTTAGAGACAGGAAACAAGAGAAAGCTCAAATATAGCCGATTACAGAAACAAGTTGAAAAAAGCAACCGGCAATTATTGGAAACAACCGGGATCACTGAGAAAGCTAATATATAGCTGATTACAGAAACAAGTTGAAAAATGTAAGCCACAAATCTTTAAAAAAACAGGATCAAGAGACCAGAATTATCTGGTTAGAATCAAGAGAATGCATCTGTTTAAGTTTGAGCTGCTCAAGCATAACACTACTGGAGATGTAAAATTGAACATCTATGGGTAGAGAGAACAATCTACCTCTTCCATATATATATTATATATATATATATATATATAAGAACATATATTGTATGCAACTACGGCCGCAAAATATAGTACAAGGACAATCCAGTTCACACGTATTTACTACTCTTTAAGGCCCTGACAAGTTAATATTACTTTGGGACACATTGAGTAGATCGGATTCTGGAGGGAGGAAAACAGATTAACCATGTTACTTACTATAGCTAGATATCGAGGATCTGGCAGCTAACAAGCTCTGAAGATCCAGCACTTCTAGTAGCGATAACTTTCCAAATAATCTCCGAAGAACCAGAAACTGTTTCAGAAAGCTCTAGCGAGGATTCACCAGGAGTACCAGCTGAAGAAGCAGAGTCAAACCTATTCTGCCTATCAGCCTGCAAAACTGAAATATTATGATTTGCACCTTTAGTGATCACATGTAACTTCCCAAGAAAACCCGCAAGCAAATATGGAGACTCAGCGTCAGTGAGGTCATGAATTGGTACATCTCCCTCGATCAACTTCCATGTGTCATCTTCTTGATCATAAACCTTAATCCTAGCGCTATCTAAAGAGCTTGACGGATCCAAAGCATACAACTCATCATCAACTATCACACTTAGTTTTGTTCCTGCTTGTCTTGCAGGCCAACCATCTCCCATGCCAGTTGGCATTTCTACCCACGAGTTGGTGTTGGGATCATAGACTTCTCCCCCGACATCAACAAAGAAAGGCCAACAGTACAAACTTTGGGGAACATAAAGTTTTCCCCTATAGGATGTCATACCTGTCGCAATGGGCTTAAGAAGATCGGCCAAAAATGCAGTTGGTAAAACCTGTGCTTTTGCAAATGGCATGCTCGGAATGTCAGACCAGGTACCAGATTGAGGATCAAAGACTTCAGCTGATTGGAGAGGAGTGAGCCCCCCACGAGTACGAGTGACACCTCCAACAACATAAAGTTTGTTGTTTAAAATGCCTGTTTTACAGTAAGCTCGCTCCCCAGACATAGGGGTGACTTCGATCCAGGAATTCACTATTGGATCGTAACGCCAAACGGAATTCAAAGCTGAGGCTCGGCGAAATCCACCCAACACGTAGAGAGAGCCATCAACTGCTCCGATAGCACAACCACAAAACGGTATTTGTTCCAAAGCATCTTTTCTCCCAAGCCACCATCTAATGGCATCGGCTACCATGCTTGAACCAACCATATTCCACAACCAAAGACCTGGCAGGCCTCGTCTCTGGCCATCTTCAGCAGCAACATTTGGCATTAAAGGCAACCGTTGCCACATCCGGGAAACAGGATCCAAGGCGAACCACATCAGCTTATGGCCGTCAATCTTAGTCAAAACGTAAAGCCATTGTTCTGTAGTACCAAGTTCTTTTCTCAATTCGTAGAGTTCTCTGCCTGTTAGAGTGGCCTTCCAGTTTTTTGAGACCAGTTTCGCATTAAAATGACAAATTCTCGGAAGTCTGGCAAGAATTTGAATAGATATCTCGTCAGGAAGGCTTGGAATCAGTCTAGGATTTTCATCCCAGGATGATGACGACGTCTTTTGTCTCTTACATGGATCACCTTGTGACACATCAGAAATCTCACTATAGTTGCGTTTGTGATTATTCAAACTCAACTTCGCTCCCATTGAATTTCCTTTTCGCCTTTTAAACTCACTCACTCTATTCAGTCTTCTATCTTGTAGTATAATCCATATATCAGGCAACTATTTAAACAGCAAGCAGCCAGTTAATCACTGAACATCAATAATAATAACACAACCAGAGTAATTAACATGTAGGTAGTCATCGAGTAACAAGCCACTCGGGCTGTCATTTCCACAGGCTCAATACTCATAGCTTTTGGAGCCCAAGTAATTTAACAGATACAATAGATAAAACTCATCCATAATTATAATAGCAACTAAGTGAAACAAAACACTACTGAAAAGATTGCAACAAAATAACAGGACCCATCGAGTCTAATGTGCTGATCAAATCGATATATCAAAATGAAATTGCAGAATCAATCATATTCTAGTCCATTACACCAAGATGAGATTACACAAACCTAAACCCAAGTTTCAACACAATGAGATAGCAAAATTCCACGCCTGAGAATACTGTCTACAGTCTACCCTTCATAATCGAATGTTCAATCGAAAAGCTCAAAACGTGGACATAAATAAAGCAAACCCAGATTAAAAAATCACAGATTAAGATCGAAATTCTCCAAACTACACACAATACAGCTGATAAACACGAACAGTGGCAATCGAAAAATAAGAAATTGGTAGGAAAAAAAGGAAAGATGAAGAATTTGATACCTGAGAAAAGTCATTAACGAAAGGGGATTGAGTCAAAATCTTGGAAGAAACCCACCAGTAAGAAGAAGAAGAAGATGTGATCGTAGAGCGAAGAAGAAGAGAGAGGATAATTGGAATGGAATTTGGATTTGTTTGTGGTTTTAAGATTAGACTTGTAGACTTGTGATATTGACAATGAATCGATCAGGCATAAATAAAAGACAAACTCACTTGAGGGAATTGAGTTTTGGGGTCGTGAGAGTAGAGATTACTGTATTATCGTATACTAATTACACAATATTTGTATATAAAATATATTTTATAATTTTATAAAAAAATTATTATATAAATATTATATAATAATATATAATTTACGAAATATACAAAACACACTAAAATGTACAATTACGTAGTATACTTAATATATAACAATATAATAATTTTACAAGACCTTAATGAACTAAAGTTTTATATACATAAATATATTTTCTAGGGAACGTAATTCTGTTTGTTTCCATTCCTCTCTTGTTTTATTCATTCGGTCTCATAATTTGACCTCTAGCCTAGTTTCTATTTTCCGTTCTTTCTATCTTTATCATGTATTTACAAGAAAATATATCTCAACTTTTTTTAGTTTTGGAACTTTATCCGAACACAAGGTAATATATATAATTGTATCCCGACCCTCATACTTATTAAGTATATAACTATTAATCTTACTTTATTCATTACAATATGTTTTTAAAGACTATTCTTTATAGCAGATATGTGCCGTTTGTGTTGATTGATATTGAGGTGTAGAAATATATTTATAAATCTCTCCTCGGACGAATTGCATTAATAATTCTTTTTCTTCTGAACATTAAATTTCATATGGAGAGTTAGTCGGAAGGCGTGACAACCAACTCATATATGCATCTTGCACCTTGTTTGTGTTTTAATAGATTTATCTGAATTTAAAATAAATGTAAATAATCAATTTTAGTATGTTTTGCACGCCATTATCCATCACCTTATCATATTCAAAGGTTTCCACATACAACACTGAAATTCAACGTCAATGAGTGCCAAAAGAATGAGTGGATGTGTGGGGTGTGATTTGTATACATAATGATGAATTTGTACTGACAGCTAAATAACCTCTAATTAAGTTGTGGGGGATGATTAAGTAGAAAGATCCCATACTGTGCTTAATGAGTAAACATACAAATTCTCACCATTTGAATGGATCAAGCAAGGCATTACAAAACACTTTGATTTAAGACTGAACTTTGAAGGTGCAAGGTAAATTGAGACCGCCCGCTGTGTGGCGGGCGGTGAGCCGGTCTTGGGGGTAGAGGTGTCGCGATCGTGTGCACTGTGGCGATCGACCGGTTGCCGGTGTTTTTTAAATAAATTTCTTTTGTTTTAAATAATTTCAAATTGAAATAATAATTGAATATTGATACGAATAACGGCTATATGTTTTTTTAAAATGGTATTTTTTTTATTGAATTGTTAAGGAAACAGTACAATTTATTACAACTTGTGAAAATTAAAATAACAAACTAGTACGGAATTTGAATCTACAACAGACAAACACAAATATAAAACACCATTTGATTGTACTGCTTCAAGAGTCATCCCCGAAATCTCGGTCCAACACCTTATACACCTTCATTGGCCCGGGGTCATCTGAGTTGGATCGATATTGGACAATTGGAGATAGATCTGCTGCCTTTGAGTGCGAGCCAAGTCGTTATTGGTCTGGTTAGTTGCCGTTTCTAACTGTTAACGTTTCTCCTCTTTTCTTTTGAAGAACGCCAACCTCCTCTGCTCAATCTCATCATTTGTTCCTCTAGAAATAATTGTTGAGCAAAATCGTTCTTGAAGTCAGCTAAATTACTGCCGGAGGAGTTTGATGAAAGACCACTTTTCCTGATTAGGGCCTTCACCTTATCCTAACCCATGTGACGCTCCACGAAGTCATCAATACTTTCACTCATGCGCATTTTCTTCCCCGAGCTTCCATCAGTGTCTTCGCCTTCCGCATCATGGAGTTCAAAACCCGAAATGACTTCTCTGGATGGACCGCTGTAGTTCATCTTTGCGTGCCACTGTTGATAATTTTTCAGGGCATGCCCACAGTGCATTAGTTCAAAATCTTCACCTTGCTTATGATTCATCTTGTAGATGTGTTTGGACTCCGAACTCCTTGGACTCGTACAACCTTGTTGTAAGCACCCACCTATTACTTAACACAAAGCTTGATGCGATTCCAACGACCACGAAGAGAGCTTCTAGTTCGTGGTTTGAGCTTAGAAGTCGAGTCCTTCCTTGCCGCATTCCACAAATTTAGTACGTGCTTAGTGAAGATCGTAGTGTACCTCACGTTCGTACCTACACATGGATCCTCACTAACCGCCATGAACATGTGGATTAGAGCAAGGTCCTCTACAACCGAGAACTTCTTTGGACCGGTCTCTTGGGCTGCGCCTTTCACTTCCTCCTCGGAACGTTCTTTCCCTTTCCCCTCGATGACCTGGCCTTTGCTTTCCCTTTCCCTTTCGATGCGATCATCTTCCCCTTTCCTCGAACTGAGAGCTGCACCGATGGAGGTTGTGTCTCAAGGACGGTTTGCTGTGTTCCCTCATAACCGTCCGGACGGAATACATCTTGGGAGTTGAATGGATTATATGGTTCATTTGAGTTGTTGTTTGGATTTGTGGATGATTCCGATATGTGGTAGCCCATATTACTGAACATTTGCTCGATTTCAGCCGGATCTTTGTCCGCAAACCAAGCAGCGATATTTGGATTCATTTTGATTTTTGATATTAATTAAAATAGTGTTTTGAGTTTAATAGAGAGAAAGAGAGAGTGTTTAGAGGTGTGAAGAATCAAGTGAAAATTGTCCTCTATTTATAAATCCCGAAAAAATATAACCATTTATAGCCGTTGGAGTATTTTATTTTATTAATAAACATATAAATTAAAAAAAGAAAAGAAAAAGTGTCCGGTCCAATCAGGACCGGACACGTGTCTAAGCAAAAATGGCTGAGACACTAGATGTTTGGGGCTGACCCCACGACGGAGACCAGCCCCAAACGTAACCGATCGAGTTGCGGAGCAACTACGGCTGCTCCGCAACCGCCCACAGTGGACGGACGGTCGCCACTCCGTCACGACTGATTCACACAATCGTTCACAGTGGACGGTCTAAGTACATTTAACAAGGGACACTACATATTATGCCAAGCTAAAGCACCACCCTAATTTATGAGCAACCCACATTTTTGGAAGCGAATACCCATCCCCATTATAGGGTGAGCAACGATGATGGGGGAGTAAATTTTGACGGAGAGATGAACCTAGAAGCTTCATTGCTAAACATATAGGAGTAAAATTTTCAATTTAATTTTATAGACGTATTCAAGAAAGATTTTACGAATGATTTGAGACTATAAATGCTTTCGAATTTAACGACCTCCGATGATAAACTAGCACGTCCCACACAACACAAGTGCACAGTCTGTTTAGTGTTTACAATGAAACGAATTGGCCTAATAGTGGAAACACTAATGGGCTCAGTTACAATCGGGCCAAATTCAGTTTCTGAAACATGAAAACAAAATTCACCGATTTTGCATTTCCTTCTTTCTTCTGTAAAACTTTCCTGCTTCAGTACCAGACTATCAGCTCACAAAGTTTGCAGGTTACTCCATAAAATCGGTATACGTATACGAATACGAATACATACATGATAGTACATCATACGTATTTCTTCCTGTGCGTATAGTGAATGTAGAAGTTCAGACTTCAGAGTAACATGTCTCGCCCCAAAGCAGCCAGAAAACGGCATAAGCGTCTCAAGCGAAAAGGTACACATTTTTCTCAAAATTCAGCTTCAAGTTTAATTTTTTCCATCCATCTGTGTAATATTTTTGGTATATTGAAGTAGTAAAAATCAAAGCAAAGAAGTTTGAAAAGCTACCATTTGTATGATTCTGTGCATTATTTGTAGAGAAGTGGACATAAGTTCAATTTCGATTTTTTACTATCTAATTTTGTAATTTATGGTTTATTAAAGTGAAAATCAAACCAAAGAATTGAGCTTTGATACTGTTCTTGTCACACCAGTAGTTTAATTTGGTGCATTGCAGTATAATTCAAAGCATAGAAGGTCGAAAACCAGAAAGAATTTCGAATGACGCTCCAAATTTGAATTTCGCCATAAAAATTTTATTGTAATTTTCGGTGTTTTATAGTGAAAATCAAGGCGAAGAAGGTGGAGACCCTGAAGGAATTTGCAAATGTTACTACCCTTGTGAGAAAGTATTGGTTTCAAAGGTATGATCTTTTCTCCAAGTATGATGAAGGGATTAGAATGGACGAAGAAGGTTGGTTCTCGGTCACACCAGAAGAAATCGCTGCTGGTCAGGCTGCGAGGTGCAGTGGTGTTGGAGTTGTTATTGATGCCTTTACTGGCGTAGGCGGCAATGCCATCCAATTTGCCCTAGTGTAAGTGTAAATTAAACTTGGAATTTATTGGCTATATCTGTTGATCGGTATGTAGTTCGTCTCTGTCGATTAGATTAGGATTTGAAATTGCTACTTATCAAACCGTACTCCTAATGTCAGATGTCATCATGTGATTGCTATTGATATTGATCCAGAAAAGGCTGCACTGGCATATCATAATGCGAAGATCTATGGTGTAGAAGATAAAATTGAGTTCATTGTGGGTGACTTTTTCAAGCTTGCACCTTTGCTGAAGGTTAGTCATGCTTTTCCCACTTTCTTAATCTGACAGTTATGTTTTGCAGGATTAGTTGAATGATTCTTATGTTTTATCCTTTTATTGGGAAGAAAATGATGAGGATGTGTTGATGATGAGGGTGTTGTGTCATGCAACTTCATTAGCATGGCATATTTGGATGTTCCAGGATTTAGTATCAGTACAATGTGTTTCATGAGCATATCATATACTCCTATTATGAAGCTTTGGTTGTAATTACTGGGGTCCTTAATGTATCTCAAAGGACACGTTAAGTTTTAACTTTTAAGGCAGTTAGGCATAAGCTCCTGATACCCAATGTAACTGCTCCAAAGGAGTGTATGTTTGGCCTCTTTTAGGAAAAAAAGAAAGAAGTAAAAGATGAATGGAAAAAAATACATCTATTATTCAAATGTTCACATCTCTGTGTAACAAGATAAGTATAGTTGTAAATTGTAACAAAAAGTACAAGACCAAAATGAGCAGCTGTTGGTTTTTGTATTTTGTTTCTCTTTTCAAAGAGCTTGACACTGCTGTCATTCCTTTTATCAGTGAAACATTGCACATACCATTTTCTCCAGAACTCTCTCTTTCTTTCTTGTGCTTTTGGAGTTTCTACAATACTACTTTTAGAGGAATCCATGAACAAATTTCTTGTGGGCACCCAGCTACTAACACAATGACATCTTCTGGAAGTAAAATCATGTTGATTGAAGAATATCTAATAGAAACTTGGGACTTATAGTATAGATCGAATGACAACCTATTAGTTGAACTTGTAGAACTATCAAGTATGTTTTCATATAATTAATTATTTACAGAATTCTTAAAATGACTCGCATTCTCTAATGACCATGTTCCCTCTAACACTTCAATTTTAATGACTTGCGTAGGGAGATGTGGTTTTTCTCTCACCGCCATGGGGTGGCCCATCTTACAGGACAAAAGAAAATTACACTCTTGACTTGCTGAAGCCCAAAGATGGGTAAGTTCATAAGTTTACCAGATTTACATATTCTTTTGAGTGGTATTAATGTCTCTTCATGGAGCTCCTATTATTCACATAGCTCTGATACGGGCTTGCAACAGTCTTGATGAATAAAATAGTTTCCTATACTCCTTGTCCAATTTATATCACACTCAATCTGTTTGCTGCTTGAATGTCCCAAGAAACAACTTGTTTCAAGCTTAATTTCTTGGTAACATGATGTAACAGTAAATGCAATTTGGAAGAACCACCTGCTACCTATAAAAATGTTATCATAAAGTGGTAATATTTGGTGTATAAGTGCAGGGTAAGCTTTTCTCCCACAATTTTGATTCTTCTGTTCTGACTTTTATTAAATTACTCTTGTTCTTATAAAACTTTCCATTGACTTTTTTCTACCAATTGTTTTCGATTTTTACCAAAAATTACTCTTAAACTATAATAGTAAATAATTTAATAAAATCATATAAGGGAAATTTAAGAATTAATATTTCATAATACTATAATTTTGTTAAAGATTTAACCATTATCGTTTAAGAGTAATTTGTAGTCAAAATCGAAAACATGTGACCAAAAAATAGTCAAAATGGAAAGTTTAAAAGGAACGGAGTGTGTGATTATGTATTCGGAGAAGCCTTTGGCTACCAAAATTTTCCATTTAACTATTTAAGTAAGACACCCACCTCCAGTATACAAGTTATTTATCTGCAATTCTTGGAAGCGGCTGAACATGATACTGCCATTCTCACTTGACTAGTTAAACCTTGGATTTGATTTCCTAGGAGATTAACTTTTCAAATAACAGATTAGAATAGGTGTTCGTGCATAGATGGTCCTATGAAAGCCCCGTGTCACATGTTTGGCTCAGGAAGCTGCCTATCTGTTCTTAACTTCACTGTGTTTATTATACAGTCGGGAAGCTGGTCAGCTTTGTGGTATCAAAATGGAACAAGTTATGTGCATATATTGTGGACATCTTCCAATGAATAAGGTCTACAATTAACAACATAGATATCATATTGACTATTGAGTAATTGCCAATAACATCTCAAATAATCACATACTCCCTCCGGTCCAATTAAAACTTCCTACTATCTTACTTTCTCTTCATTTAAGAAATTGCAATAAACAAATAGTTTGTAGTGTATATTATATTGATAAAGTTGTAAATGGATAATAAAGTAAGAAAGAGATTGGATAAAGTAGGAAAGATAAATAATAAAGAATTAGTTAGTGGGGGTGAAACTTTCTATCTATGGGGCTAGGAAGTTTCTAACGTAACTCCCAAAAAGGAAAGTTAGGAAGTTATTAAAAGAACGGAGGGAGTATAACCTTAGATGGATAAATATGGGGTAGCAAATTGTTTCTGGTCATGTAATCAGTCCTGGGATATTCCATTGAACTGCAAGGCACTCTCCCTGCATGTTTGATTCAGTCTCTAGAATGTTTATATCGTTTTGTTTACATGTAAAATTCTATGGAGCCCAAACAAGACATTCTACATTTGCAGATATTCCTTGTTTCAAGTTGCTCAGTCAATAACAGAAAACATCATTATGTTCTTGCCTCGCAACACTGACTTGCTCCAAGCAAGTGGACTTTCTTGGCTGTCATCTCCACCACTGGATACTGAGGTTTACACATTCTTTCAATTACTTGCATCACATTAATATTCCTTTGCATTCTTGTCCCATATTTGTAATAAGCATTTTTATCTTGTTGCAGGTGGAAGAAAACTTTGTAAGGGGCCACTCAAAGGGAATCACTATCTACTTCGGCGATGTTGCATCTGTGTAGCTCTTGCAATGTGGTACTTTAATGACACTGCAGAAAGAGCCTTAAATAGGTTTTCAAGATTCTATTTGCATGTTAATTATTGGAACTAAAGTGAAGGATATGCTAACAAGTACGGAATTCGACTCCTTTCACCCAAGTATGTATATATTGGTTCCCAAAAGTCATTTCCGTTACATTGATTGCTACCATGTTTTCCTCTTCCTTGTCGTAACTTATGATGTTGCAAATGTAAAGGTCCCATATATATTAATCTCCCCCGAGGTACTGAAGTCATTTAAGCGTAAACATCTCCTGACCAAAGATCCCATATTTAGTCCTTAATCACACAGCTGGAAGCATCTATCTGTCCCTTATAAAGAAAAATGAGAATTATATGGTTAATTAGCTCAATCCTAACATTGCAAGGCAAGTTGCAATCCCTAGCCCGCAGGCCTGTAGAATGCTGAATTTCAGTTGGTAATTTGTTTCTTGGCACAGATGCCATCATCATGCCAATGCCGTTCTCCTCATTGTTCTTGAGGGTCAATGGGTCATTTAGTCCTTTTTGTAAAATTTTGGATTATCATAAAGTGATACATAAACCATAGTAAATGAGAATTTTAAGTGAGCACGATATGTGTTTGCAAAATGTCGTGGAAAAAAAAGATTCCAATTGTTTTTATGAGAATCGTCTGAATAGATAGTACTTAAAAGACAATGCGTTTTATCTTTTTTACATATATTGTTAATATGAAGCTGAAAATTGTCAGAATTGTGATATTGCTATATAATACTATAATTAATTTCTGAGCAGTTTTCTACTTTTCTAGATTTGCCTGCAAACAAGTACTAGCCCCTTACTGCTTGGTAAACAACTGTCTATTTAATAGGACAGGTTTTTTTGGCATAAGCAGGCTTACATTAATGGGCAGAGAAAGCATTGATGAACACAGGAAACACCTAAAACTGTACTGTTCCATAATTAAGCCTAGTTGTTGACTTGAATTTCTCTTGAGAATCAAGCAGTAAAAGTAGCCTGTGGTGGTCTAAGGTACATAACATCATGCACAGTGAGGAATCTCTAGGCCGGTTGAGTTATCCATGTAAATGATTGACGGATTTAACGTTACGTTCCCGTCCAGGAATGAGTTTGGGCTTGAATCCTCGACTGCAAAATGATATCTTATCTGATACTCTATTAGTTTTGCAGTTCAGGAATTTGTTAGCGTAACCAAAAGATGAAAGAGCGTACAGCCGAAATGACATAACTTATTGTAACCGGAAACTCCACAAGTGTAAACTACACCTGTAGAGCATAACTTATTTAACCAAATAAGCTTCAACTTAATGTGAAACAGATAAGTTACCTGCTCAACTGTAATTCTATGTTTAGCAGAGTACTAAAACTGACTACTGATGCTAATGGTGGACCTGAACATGCAGCTAAGTCTAACTAGTTACTACTGATCTTTGAAGCAACTTTTTGCTCTCAATAATACCCAATCTTTAACTGAGCTTGCAATGTCATGTGTTATTGCTATCATGCCTGGTGGTCCTAGAATCCCTTTGCAAAAGTTAAAAATTACTACAGACAAAAAAATAAGTCCAGACTTACTATTTCTAGGAAACGTATTAAACATATTTGCTTTTCATATAAGTCTGTTGGGTAGAGAATAGAAACTTTACAATTTGTTACCAAGAGCTGTTGATCACTTGTCATGATCTGTTGTCGATCCCCAAAAAACGAAATGTCACATGAATTTATGAGGGTCATGGATCTTGACGCTGAAAATCTGTTATCTGATGTCAATTTGGGCCATGCATATTTTTGGTGCTCTATGTCATGTCTTATTTATGCTTGTGCGAGTCGAATAACGAGTACTCGGCTCGCTCGATGATAGATTAAGTCGAGTTAATTCATATCGGTTTGGAGTTTGGTTTCTTATCGAGCCATGTATGATTAAACTTGTTTAATACTTGGTGGCTCTTTTGAGTCGAGATTTATGGTACAAGCTCCTATATGTATAGTATGCTATGCATGCAAGTAGCTCGGTCCATAATATGTTAAGGCACAGTTCATAGTACAAGTGCGGTCTGTTATTCTGTTTCTTGTTTTTTTTTTTTGGTTCCAGAGTGAACTTTCTTAATTAGAGCTCATCTTTCAATCCAAACAAGTCGAGCTCGAGATTGCATAGTGAATTACTTTGTTAACGAGTCGGGTTCAAATTATGGAAACTTGGTCAGAATACACCAATAGCTACAGGTTATGAAAAACTAAGCAGAGTCTCTAAACACATCTCAGATTATGGCAAAATGCCCGTTGATCAACTGTTTCAAGGTTGGTTGATTAACTTAAGCAGAGTCTGAAAATGCCTAATTCTCTGTTTAAGGTTTGGCAATGTTTGAAATATGTATTAATCTCAAACACATGAAGCCAAAAACATAAACCCGGGATAAAACAACCTGAATATAAATGGTTTTTACTTTTCAGATAGTGTATCAGTGGTTACGCGGTATAAGTTTTTATTGTATGTAACTATCTATAATATATTTGGGTCTATATTGGTTCATTCGTATACAACGTATAATAACAAAGAAGGAAAATAACAAGTCGTGCACTTAATTACCTATCTGCTGTCTGTTTTCAGTCCTTATCCTGAATTTAATTTTTATGCTATTTTTTCATTAATAATAGGATAGACCTGGCTAATTATTACTCTAATCCAATAAACTTTACTGTATATGAGTTAATGCACATGAATTTCGTTGGTAAAAAAGTTCCAGAATGATAAAAAAATAATAGTTGAGTATCTTTTGTGAAAGAAAATAAATAATTGGATATTCACTTATAATAAAAATTAATTTAAGTATTTCTATAATAAAAATAAAATAGTTAAGAATCTTTTGTGAAATTAATCCTTAAATTATCAATAATTTATCCTCATGACTTGTCAAAGCATATGTACTATTGCTCAAGCTCGATAGTGAAAAGTGAAAACACCTAATGCAATTGAAATTGAAAACACATAGTTAAGTACCATCTTTACCTCGCTAAGCGAGCTATTCTTTTAACCATTCTCATCAGCTTAAAATGATCGTAATGTTATCAATTTAGGGGATAAAACATTTCGATTACTATTTGATCGAGCTTCTACATTTTAAACTCATCCCGGTTAGCATTTAAGTTCATTCAACAACCTTAATTAATCCACCTACCCTAAAAAGTTTTAAAATAGAGATTCACTTATCACTAAATATTCGCTACGATAACGTGCAAGTTTTACACATAGATTCACTTGTTACAACAGGCCTTTAACAGGTAAGTTTTCGAAATAGAAGGTAGATACTAGATAGGTGTGGATTGGCCGACAAGGGTGTAATACTGCACTTTACTATTTTACCCCACATAGTGAAAATATGGTATAGTGGAAAAGTGTACTGCATCATCTTTGTGCTGCAAATAGCAAGCCAACCTCTCATCTCTTTAAGCCTCTAATCCATAAATATGGCAGTTAACTCTCTTTTATAACATAGCAAACAATTCCATTCCCACATCAACTTTACACTACTTGGCTTGTGGTTTGTGTACTCATAAGAAGTAGCTAGGCATGAACGTGAAGGCAACCAAGAAAATGAAGGGGTTCATGTGCCATTCTGGAGCTTCAACTGCAGTGTGCATGAGCCTGACTCAGGAGTACCGCTCTGTGATCATTCCAGTTAGGCCAAACGGGAGAGCAGGGGATCGAGTTAAATTGCTCAACAATGCCCAGTTAGGTGAACAACGTTCCATCAGATCATCGAGGAATGATCAAGACAAGAAGGTCCAGCAAGCTACCAAGTCATTAGCTGTATCTGACCAAGTCTTTCAGGTCTGTATCTACTTACATTCATCCAATTCTAAGTCCCATATAGTACATATATATCTCAATGTTCTTTTAGGACTATGAGAGGTTAAGTTGTGGTGACAGGTGGTTGTAATGAGAGTCTCTATTCATTGTCAAGGTTGTGCTGGTAAAGTGAAGAAGCATCTATCCAAAATGGAAGGTATGTAGTTATTTCTTCAAGCTCCAACTTCTTTCATAATTCAATACGTCAACTCATAGGTTAGGAATTCGAGTCACCGTGGGTATATTGGGGATAAGATTATTAATCCCGCAGTTGCATTCAATTGCATTCACAAAAGGCTTTGTTCAAATATTGAAGTAGCATGGGTTTAGAGTTCTACATATAATGTGTAGATAAGAAAAATGTTATGCCAAATACACTTTTCAAAAGTTCCATATATAATGTGTACATAAACCACTTTTCTTTGTCACTTCTTCAAATCAACTCTGCAAATTGTCTTCTCGACCTGTTAAGAAAAATAACTCGCAATTTAGAGAGTGGTACAAATCCAGACCACTAACACAGAATTTTATGTAATCTACTTGAAATTTAGCCAATGGTGCCTCACTCTTGCTACATAATACATATACCAAGTGCATATCTCTTGTAAAATTTCATTCCATCACTGTTAGGGGCCCATGAAAATCTCCCGACCATTCGATCCTAGGAGACGACATGTTCGACTAATCCTCATTGTAACATGTATTGTTTGCCCTTATCTAATCTCATGTATTTTTCAGCCATAGGCAGCACACTGACACACCCGGCCTCATTCTAACACGTATTGTTTGTCCCAATCTAATCTCATGTACTTTTGATCCTGGGGGCATTATGGACCCCTTCCTCACCGTAGTACTATTGTTTGCCTTAACAAATCCCATGTAACTTTCGACCCGAGGGGAAGTCACCATGAGCACCACCACTGCAATGCATTGTCTGTCTCATCTAATTTCATGTAATCCGTCCTTAACTCCTCACAGTACTGGATCATAGTGGGACTCACATGCTACAGTAAGAATTCCATGATCATACCAAACCTAACCGTAATCATGTATCCACATTCAAATTGAGTAAGAAGCAACTTTCTGAGAACTTGGAAATATGTTTATCCATTTGAATGGTGATGAATTATTAACTAATGATATTATTTGGTGTTGATGAATGTTGATCAAGGGGTGACATCATTCAGCATTGATCTGGAGAACAAGAGGGTAACTGTGGCAGGGCATGTGTCTCCATCTGGTGTACTGGAGAGCTTATCAAAGGTCAAGAGAGCTGAGCTTTGGCCGTGCTAAACAACCAAATCAAATCAGTTAATGTAATAGCAGATGCAGATTATGTTACTTTCATGCATTAGAAACCAAGGATGAATTCACTTGTTATTCACAATTTAGTCTTAATATTTATTATGATTCACATTCCAATTGGATTTCTAACACTTTACATATGAGAATTTAACAGATGCTTACAAGTTATAAGATAATGCATGACTTGATTCATATTCCAACTGGATTCATATTCCTGCTACTTGTTCGATTTCAACTTCGATCTGTAAGTTCATAATCACATTTTAAGATGTTAAAATACATGTTCATCAAACAAGAAGTCTAGCAAACAACAGAACATTACCTTTATATGTACAGATCTATATACAGTACACGGAATTATACACATTATACAATAGCATCCATTAAGGATTTTAGTTTTTTGTAGTATGTATAGACGATTGCCAAATTGCTTAACATCTGGCAATTACAGGATACGAAGCATCCATTGCAATCCCACAAAGACCTCCCTTAGCACTAACATCTCTTTCCATTCTGATGTACCCTTCCTCTCCCCAAACTGTTCCCCAGGAGTTCTTCACTAACCAATACTTGGTCCCGTCATCATCAACTCCATATCCCACCGCTGTTACACCGTGATCAAGATCGGTTCCACAATCCCCAGTGAACACCCCACTTGTATAAAACTGGAACGCCATCCCACTTGCATCGATGGCAACCGATATTGGCTGATTTGCCACGGCCATCAGCAATGATGCTTCACTGTTTAAAGGTACATTTTCATATCCAGAGATTGTAGCTGCATGTGATGATTCTTCATTCTGGTTGCATGTTCCATCTGCTGCCTGATAAGGGTATGTTGATTCGAGTGCAATTCCTTTGTTCTTGGTTATGAACTCAAATGCATCTTGCATTTCCCCACCCTCACAACCTTGGTCCTGGCTTGTTTTGTCACAATCAACTATTTCTTGTTCGGAGAGCGAGATGAGCTTTCCGGTTGAGAGTTGGTTGATACCTTCTGTGGCTGCAACAGCTGAGAACGCCCAACAACTACCTGTTTTCATAAGATGAAATTGAATATAAGCTAGCTAGCTTCATGTATATCAAGTTCTATCAATCATTCTAAACTTGTTCTGAAAGCTCTAGCATATATCATGAAAGAATTTCATATTACCGCATTGACCCTGATCCTTGATCGGAGTGACAGCCCCTTTCTTCCTCCAATCCATGGTTGATGGAACGGCACTAACATTTTCATATCTGAAGGAAGTAAGTTTAGTTTGCATCGGAGATGAAAACTTGAGCCCGTTACGAGCCATGGAAAACTCTTGGTTGGTTTGATCAGCAAATGCATTAACACCAAGCTTGTAAGACCTAGTCCCTGCAGTATTAAACGCATCAATAAACTTGACGTTGTCATTGAAGATGTTGAAACGCATCATTCGTTCTTCACTGCTACTATATTCGCGGCCATATTGAGCCATCCATTGTTCATGTCTCTCCATCATGGACAGTGGTTCCGGTCCAACACGACATGAGACTTGTGAAGCCCATATTCCCAAGATCATCATCATACTGAAAATGGAAACTAGTTTTAGAGCCATTTTAATGCTGTGAAGCTACTTGACTCTGTATATTATATAAGGTAAGTATATATTTCTCTTGCTGCGTTAATCCTTTATTTATAGAAGAACCGAGAACGCTTGCAGAAGAGTAAGATTAGTAGTCAAATATAATAATCACTTCTACCTGCCGTGGAGATTAATGTGATGCAGTGTGACATACTTCAGCTTTCGTACGCAGCGGGTATGTTGTTGTATGTTATGCAGATGGTTTTTTTTTTAAAGGATGAGCATTATTTCGTCTTTTACTACTTTAAAATGAAAGTGAAAAGTTTCGCACACCTACTAAAAGAGTGGATTGTTCATTTTTATCATGAGCAGGATATTACTCTATATGCTGGATGGGCTGGATGGAGGAAAGCTGAACATCCCAAAAGTGATCCATCGCGCATATCTTTTTAAGTTCCCACATACGGACATACCATATTCCGCATTACACGATTTGCCTGAACTGTTGTGTCATGAGAACAACACTTCTAATCATGTTTAATGAACCATATATATCAGCGAAAGCTAAGCACTAAGCAACCAAACGAAGCTAGTGAACAATAAGCTAGTGAATAACAAGCAAAACGCTGGACATCATAGCTAAACAATAAGCTAGTGAATCAACCCATGCAAGTCCAAAATCTCATCTCTCTCAATGCTAACCAATAGTCCAACTGGTCCATATATACCTCTGTTTCCCCAACTTATAAAAGGTCTACTAAGCTCCCAGTAGTAATAATAATAATAATTAAATAGCCAAATACTGCTCTCACAAAACAAGGATAACCATGTGCCCTCAAAACAAAGCAAGAGATGCAGCAGCAGCTAAGGTAGCAAGGCCGAACAATTCCACAGAGATTGTTACAGCAGAGGAAGTCGATCCGCTCACACCAGTAACACCAGGGGCAGGTGCTGGAGAGATGTCGTTAGCTGAGATACCAGCTGTTGGAGAGCCCGCCACAGCACTAGTTGGTGCCGACGTTGGAGATGCACCTGTACCAGATACAACAAGGTGAAGACAAATACTCATTACAGGACCGCTAAATACATCCCAAAACCTTATCACAATGTACTAAATGAAAATTGGTAATGATTAATACACAGGCTTTTATCAAGAAAAAGACCACAAGAGCCAATATTTTGCTGTTCAGGGGTATGGTTATTAGTGAAGACTGGAGTATATTTTAGCACAGCACAAATCTTATTCAATAAAGATGACTCGGACAAGTTTGTTGAAGGTTGCACATAACATAGTGTTTTTGTAATCAACATGATATATTCCGGTAAGTAAAGAGGATAACATGTTACACAACCAACATGAAATTTTGGGGCAAATTTCATCTAACATTAGTCATGATCATGCACTTTCCCCTCTGGAGAAAACATGCATAAATACATGACAAATTATAGACAAGGCAAGATTAGGGAACACGGGGTTTCGGGAGGGTAATTGACAGCAAGCAAGAAGGTAAATTGGGCATCCAGATGAATTTGCCTCACTAGGTACATACACTATACTCTGTAATATAATAATGAATACAGTGTTAAAAAACTGAAACTAAGATTTAAACATCGAAGCAGAAAGATTCTGATAAAGACAAAATGAAAAGATTGAAACCAAGAAATGCAATTAAGGGGGGCTACAGTCACAAGAATAGCAAGTGTCAGTCACATGGACCTATTCTGACCGCCTTACTATGTGAAGCACCAAGGTTATAAATGTTATGACACCACCATTATATCACGTGAATATGCACAACAACTCATGTTTGTTCAGGGACACGTGTTCCGCCATAGAAACTCACCAGAATAGGTTTAAACTAAACATCAACATTTCATAACAAAATCCCTGTTTCAATTAGACCCTCAAGAATTGAGATATATAACAACTGAATACAAGAAACACTACAAATTGCTGATTTCATTTTAATGGTCTATGTTATTTGTTTGAATTTTCGTATACACTATCAACATTCGAGAAGAAGTTGCATATAACAACATAAAAAACAGAAGAATCAGCTAAAAAAACAGAGAAGTAGATCAGTAGTTACCTGGAGCACCACCAGTTGCCATTGCTGTCACAAAAAAAAAAAAAAAAATTGTCAATCCCTTAGGAAAAAATTAACATGCCCAAATTAAACAAAAAACACATGAGAACGTTATTACACATGTATCCCTACAGTTTCAAATATTACACATGCCCATGAGTTCCCAAAATTACACTTAGAACCAAAATTTTACCCCTCTACACTCTTTAACCCTAGTTGCAAACCAGTCCGTATATCAATTCATCTATTACATCGGAGTTCAAAGTTTACAAAGTACTATAAACTCGCGTGCAATTATTTAAAAGCTTAGAACTGATTTGCAATTAAGCATTTTCAATGAAAGAGAGAGAGATCTAACAAGCATTCTATTTTTACAAGCAGAAAAACAAAAAATCCTAATCTTGCACCTAAAACATAATCCAAAAACAAATGGAAGTACACTAATAACACTTACTGCCACAGTTGGAAACAGAAGGAGCAGCAACATGGCAAGCGGAAGGAAGAGCCATAGCCTTGGTCATGTTAAGCGTGACACCCAACTGAGCACTGTTCCTGAACGCCTCACACAAACACTCCGCGTTTGTTTTCAGCACCGATTTCAAACCGGAGCAGCAGTTTCCTTCCGGCCTGCTCGCCGTTCCGTCTGCCGTCACGTACGAGAGGCAGTCCGCCATTTCCAGTATCACGCTCGAGCAGTCCACCGCCGGAGCGGGAGAGCTTCCCTTCGCTGACACGGCGGAGAAGAGGAGAGCGAGGATGAAAGTGGAGTAAATGATTTTCGCCATTTGAATAGAATTTGGAATGGAGTGAGTGAGAGAGAAAGAGAGAAAAATGTGTGTGTGTGAGAATGGAATTGGGGAGGGTTTTGTGAGAAATGTGGGTGGTGAGGTATGTGTATGTATATAGGGTGATGTAGGAGAGAGGCACGTGGAGGTGGTGAGGTGTCGTCGGTTTAGGGTTTTTGATTTTGGGAATTCGAAAAGTTGGCTGGCATGGGAAGATGAAAGATGAAGAAGAAGATGATGGTGGATCGGAGCTGTAAATGTGAGGAGTGGGTCCTACTGGGTTAATTTTCTGCAGTTTCTGGTGTGTAGAGTTGCCATTTGTTTGTGGTGTTAATCATCATTTTTGGATATCTTTTTATTTCATTTCTAACCCAATTTTATACAATAATATAAATCTGGGAAGAAATTAAATAAAACTATGATAGTTTTTCCAGATTTGCCTATTGCTACATTTTTAAATTTCGAAAACATCCGGACTAGTAATGGATTGATATTCGATCATAGATCAGCACCTTTAATCATATTTGTTGATATGGTTATTATTCATTTTAAATTAAAGATAAAGCATTCTTTATTTTATAACGATTCAAAAGATCTTATCTCATATGAGAATGATGGTGACATATATGTACCATGTATCATGTCCAATAAGCTTTATGTTCTCGCAAACGATTTGACCGATCTTGCTCTCGGTCCATTTTTCAACAAATTATGCAGTCAATTCCTAAAAAATATGGGTGTTACCGAGCACGGCGCTCCAAGGCAGTCACTCCTTGGTCCGGAGGTTGGGTATCAACATTTACATTTATACCAAAATAAGGAGCTTTACTAATTATGAACTTTATTGATCTCAAAATGATCAGTTTATAAAATTTTGACATTGTATGAGTGTAAATTCGACAACTGGTGGACTAAAATATGTGTAACATTTCAAATATACACGAATATATCTTCGTAGATCCTTCAGTTATAGATAAGAGTAATCGTACTAGCACTACAAGAATACACAAGAATACTGACGACTTTTAACAACAGATTTTTTCCGTCGTGACTAGAGACGAATTGCTAGCCATTTAACGACGGATAAGATCATTCGTCGTTAAATTTAACGACGGATAAACTTTTCGTCATTAAATTTGTTGACCGGATTAATTTAAAAAAAAAATTGCGACGAATAAATTAATAAGGGAAGAAAGTTATCCGTTGTTAGGGACGGATATAACGGGAGAAGCTTTTCTTCTTCCCCAAATCGTTTTTCCTCCATTTCTTCCCCAACTTTGAACATTCTCCTCAAAGTTGGTACTCCGGCGATTCTTAGTGGGATCTTGAAGCTCGTGTTCCGGCAGTTCCATATCTTCCTTTAATTTCAAATTTCATTCGCTAATTACTCCAGAATCAAGGTATTTTGGCTGAACCCTTAAGTTTTTAAATTTGAAATTTTTCTTAATATTATTACTCATCAATTATGAATCTCAATCGTTCATGGATGTACCAACGAACTGTTAATGGGAGACTTGAGACACATTTCGTGGAAGGGGTTGCAGCTTTCATTTTTTCTGCAATGGCACAAACAAATTGTTTGAGTGAAAGGATGATGATGTGCCCTTGTAACCAAAACAAATGTAGAAATAGGCAATATTTGCTTCCTGCAACGGTGATGGACCATTTGAAACGTACGTAAGAGCTTCGTTTCTGAGTATTTTGTATGGACTTCTCATGGTGAGACACCAATACCTTTCATGGATTTTGAAAACTTGAAGCGTAAAAGAAAGAAGGAAAATGTGATGAAAAATACTAAGAGTACCACATTTTATGCTAATTATGATCGTGAACGAGTTGAGCAAATGGTGTATGATGTTGCAGGTCATGAGTTTATGGAAGACACCACGGAGCCATTAACGGGTAAGGATGTGGAAGAGCCACCTAATCCTTAGAATCAAATGTGCATTGAGATGTTGGATGCAGCAACTAAGCTTGTTTATCCGGGTTGCCCGCTCACAGAGTTGTCTTTGTTGGCTCGGCTAATGGCTTGTAAGAGTGATTGTTATTAATCTGAAGCGAACTTCGATCAGTGGGTACAACTAATAAAGGAGCTCACTCCTGACCCAAACCTAGTTCCCAGTAACTTTTACCAGGCAAAGAAAAATATGCGAGGAATGGGGTTGCCAATGGAAACCATAGTTTGTTGTCCTGAAATGTGCATATTCTACTGGGGCGAGGATGAGAATCTATTTGAATGCAAGTTTTGTGGGAAGGATCGCTACAAACGTTACAAGGAGTTCGCCTCAAATAAACGTCAGAAGAAAAATCTCTCGCATAAGAAAATGTGTTATTTCCCTCTGGCACCTCGTTTGAAGAGGTTCTACGCTTCAAACGCTTGTGCTAACAAAATGTGGTGGAACAAGAAGAAAGGGAGGAGCATGATGCGGGTACAATGGAGCACCCATCAGACTCACCTGCGTGGAAGGAGTTTGATAAGACTTTTTCAGAGTTTGCATCTGAGCCTAGAAATGTACGTTTGGATCTGTGTACAGATGGTTTTAATCCATTTGGAAATGACCGAAAGTATTCTTGTTGGCCAGTGATGGTGACTCCGTACAACCTGCCTCCTGGTGAGTGTATGAAGGAACTGTTCATGTTTCTTACTGCTTTGGTGCCCGTCCAAAAGGATCCAGGACAAAAGCTTGATGTGTTTTTGCAACCCATAATCAAAGAGCTGATTGAATTGTGGGAAAATGGTATTCCAGCCTATGATGTGTCAACGAAGAAGAATTTTATTCTGAGATCAACAATATTGTGGACAGTTAGTGATTTTTCTGCGTATTCTATGTTATCTGGAAGGAAAACTTCGGGATTTAAGGCGTGTCCACTTTATTTGGAGGACATTGATGCCTTTAGATTGAAGGAGAGCGGGAAGGAATGCTAGTTTGACGGTCATCGAAGGTTTCTACCAATGAACCATCCACTCAAAAAGACAAGACTCAATTTGAAAGGTAAAGTAGTGACTAAAGGCCCCCCAAAACAATTTACTGGTGCACAAATACTAGCAAATATTGAAGCAATAGATCTGATGAAGGTAACTGAACTTGGGTGGGAGAAGCATAACAAGAGAATTGAAAACAAATGTGGATGGAAGAAGAGAAGCATTTTCTGGGACTTACCTTATTGGAGCAGTCTTCTAATATGTCACATGCTAGACTTCATGCATATTGAGAAGAACGTATTCGAGAACTGCTTCAACACGATTTTCCCGATAAAACAAAGGACCATGTTAAATCTAGAACCGAGTTGAACACTTGGTGTAATAGGTCTGAGTTGACCAGGAAGAATGAGAAAGGACAGTAGCCGAAAGCATGCTTCTCAATAAACACTCAAGCTAGAAACAAAATGTTTGATTGGGTGAAAGGATTAAAATTTCTCAACAATTACGTATCAAACTTAGGAGAGTGTGTAGATTTGAAGAAAACCAAGATGTTTGGATGAAGAATCATGACTCCCATGTGTTCATGGAGAGGCTGGTCCCAGTTGCCTTTCGAGAATTGCTGCTCAAATTTGTGCGGAGTGCTCTTACGGAGTTGAGTTTATTCTTCAAGAATTTGGGCAGTAGGGTGATTGATGATGAAATGTTACTAAATCTTGAAAGGAACATACTGCTGATTCTATGCAAGCTCGAGGTAATATTTCCACCTAGCTTCTTTCATTCTATGGAACTCTTGCCAGCCCACCTCCCTAATGAAGCGAGGCTTGCTGGACTGGTTCAGTATCAATGGATGTATCCATTCGAGAGGTACTCCTTGAAGATAATATTTTACCTCACTATTTACTTACAATATTTATCAATCTAAACTTTATATGCGTCCCAGATACCTGGGTAAACTGAAGAAGTATGTCAACAACAAGAACAAGCCTGATGGATCAATGGACAATGCTTACGTTCGAAGGGAAGCTGCAACCTTCTGCTCCTATTACTTTGGAGCAGAAGTGTTGACAAAAGCCAGTAGACCAGGCAAAAATGATGATACATTCGAAGTTCAAGAGTACGATGATCGAGCAAGTTTTGTTTTCAAAAATTCTGGGAGAGCTAATGGAACAAAAGTCAGATTTATTTGAATGATGAGAAGGAGTACAACGCATCACACTATTATGTCCTCTCTAACTGTGTTAAAGTTGAAAAATATATGGCGATTTTTGTTGGAGATGTTTATAATTAATAGTCATACATATATATTACTTCGCAATATATAGACCTTTCATAATTTAGAATGCATGTTATCGCCTGAGCATCATATTCAAAGAGCGTTGTCTTGCAAAGAATCCAATTATGACAGATGATGAAATTGAAAACCTACTTGATGATAAGTTGCCTTCAGAATTTCCAGATTGGTTCAAAAACTATGTATGTGATCCTGTGAATAAAGTTACCTGTCTATACTTAGAGTCTCTAGCTGAGGATCCATTGAAAGTAGCCCACACATTCCCATCGTACATAGTTAACGGTCTTAGATTTCACACCATGGATTCCAACACGGCCATGTCCAGAATCAATTGTGGGGTTTGTGTGAAGGGGGCTGATCAAAATTCATCAGGAGATAACTTTGATTTCTACAGGAAGCTGAAAAGAATTATTCGACTAGGATATGCAGGATTGCCTGTAATTTTTTTTTTGTTTCATGTCGACTGGTATGAACCGGGTCCAACTGGTACTAGGTTACACAAGGAGTACGAAATGGTTGAGATTAACCATAAGAAGAGGTATTGTAGTAAATACGAACCATTCATCCTGGCTGATCAAGCAAGCCATGTCATCTACTTTGAATATCCAAGTCTGAAACGCGATAAGACAGACTGGTTGGCTATTATACATATACAAACATGCTCGAAGGTAGAGTATATTCATAGAGACAAATCAATTACCAACTCCTACCAAGGAGAGTCTGCTAATGATACAGCTAGAAATTATGTACATGCATCTAATGAATACATACAGCTTAATGATGACAAATTTGTGGACTTAACCAACGGCGACGAGGAGGAGGGTATGTGTGCATCATAGTTTCGTAATATATGTTGTGTTATATGTTGTTTACTGTTTCTAAGTTGATTTACGTTGCAATGTTCATGCTTTTGATATGTGTACTAATACTTTTGTCTTCTATGCTCATGCAGACGCCGCGCCACAGGAAATACACGTATCGCCTACCTAGATCTAGTGGGACCCTGGAGAGTGGGGATATACTTGGCGGTGGTAGTACACCATCAATGGATATTGTTGGTGGTTCCAGCAACCAGACTTCGGGTGAGACTTATGTCAGCCAGACCCCGTCACATCGTGAGTCTGTGTCTACATCTCCTGACTTCGAGGAGTTCCCAGACGATGGTTGTCCATGCCTTCAGATAGTGAAGGATGTTGAGTATCTAAGGAAGCCGGTGATGTTTATCAATTGACCGGATAAGTAATGGTTTAAGATTTTGTATGTGACTTCATTGATGTTTACATATTTTGGCCGAAGTCTGTAAGAGCCGCAAAAATTCGGTACGTGTCCAAAATTAATTTAAAAATTAATTCTATTGTTTCAAAATTAAACCGTGAACATTGGGGTAATTTTAAAAATTAAATGTCGAGTGAAAACGCTAGAAAATTATTAACGGGTAATAAAATAATAATAAAAATAATAAAATAAAAATATTTATTTTAATTTTTGTACGGCTTAAATTCGACTTGAATATCGCCCCCCTTGCACCACGACGCCGGATTCCACCACACCTCCGCCTATAAAACTCGGCCGCCTAGATCGAAGAAATCGAACTGTTAGCCTTTGCAGTTCAACCTCTTCCATTCTTGCTTCAATTCGATTTCCTTTTCCTCCACTTCTCGGTCGTCACCGCCCCACCACCGCGCGCCGCCGCCCCCTGTCGGACTTGTGTCACCGAGCACGAGTAAATTCTGGTTAGTAATCTCGCTCGCGAGTTAATTAATTTTGGGGAATGGTAATTTAGTGTG
>JAYMSP010000879.1:0-39612 GCA_036897095.1 Plantago elongata | reverse complement strand
ACTCATCCTTGACCTCTAACCCGTTTAAAACCAAAAGTGCAATTAAATATATAACAATGATCATATTTTGTGTAAAATTTCATTCTAGGAAAAGGTTCAGGTAGCGAGTGCAAGTTTTTGCAAAAGTTTCTCGGTAACGTGTGTAAATTTATGCAAAGGTTTTGGTATAATTTGAAAATAAAACTAACGGAGAGTTAACGCCGTCTAACCGGCGTGTTAGGTCAAAATTTTAGTGCAGACTCCCAAAAAAAAAAGAAAAGGTCCGGGTGTAAATTCAAAGTGGGCCAAAAGGTTGTAGTGTAAATTTTTTTTTCCCATAATATAATCATGACGAAACAAGCATCATATTAGTAAAAAACAGATAATGAAAGATGTAAGAATTTAGAAGGTTGATCAATTGATGATGATGTAAATTGAAAGATGCTTGTTTAATTTGTTTCAACTCGCATGTGAATGTGTTTTGATTTGATTTCCTATAAATAAGGGACTGATTTTTATCAACAATAGTGTTTTTAATTTTAAATCTACTAAATATTAATAAAATTACTAATTTATAAAAAGTTTATCACTAATTTGTAGGAAGTTATTTATGCATCACTAAAGTGTATGAAGTTTCTGAAAGTTGCATTAATTTGTAATTATCTCTATTTATTTTTAACGCGCATTCTACACCATTTCAATCTTTGCGTTAAAATCAAATCGTAACATTTATCTTAGCGCGCATTCTACATCATTTCAATCTTTGCGTTAAAATCAAATTGTAACATTTATTTTTAGAGCGTATTCTACATCATTTCAATCTTTGCGTTAAAAATCAAAGCATAACATTTACTTTTAGCGCGCATTCTACATCATTCCAATCTTTGCGTTAAAATCAAACTATGACATTTATTTTTAGCGCGCATTCTATATCATTTCAATCATTGCGTTAAAATCAAATTGTAACATTTAATTTTTAGCGCGCATTCTACATCATTTCAATCATTGCGTTAAAACCAAATTGTAACATTTTTTTAGCGCGCATTCTATCATTTCAATCTTTGCGTTAAAATTTTTTAATATTCTTTTTAGCGCGCATTCATTTCAATCTTTGCGTTAAAATCAAATTGTAACATTTCTTTCTAGCGCGCATTCTACATCGTTTCAATATTTGCGTTAAAATTAATTTGTCACTTTTATTTTTAGCGCATCTTCTATATCATTTCAATCTTTACGTTAAGATCAAATTGTAACATTTATTTTTAACGTGTATTCTACATCATTTCAATCTTTGCGTTAAAATCAAATGTTACAATTATTTTTAGTATGCATTCTACATCATTTCAATCTTTGCGTTCAAATCAAATTGCAATATTTATTTTTAGCGCGTATTCTACATCATTTCAATCTTTTCGTTAAAATCAAATTGTAACATTTATTTGTAACGCGTATTCTACATCATTTCAATCTTTGCGTTACAATCAAATTGTAACATTTATTTTTAGTATGCATTCTACATCATTTCAATATTTACGTTAAAATCAAATTGTAATGTTTATTTTTAGCACGCATTCTACATCATTTCAATCTTTGCGTTAAAATAAAATTGTAACATTTCTTTTTAGCACGCATTCTACATCATTTCAATCTTTGCGTTAAAATCAAATTGTAACATTTATTTTTAGCGCGCATTCTACAACATTTCCATCTTTGCGTTAAAATCAAACTGTCACAGTTATTTTAGCACGTATTCTACATCATTTCAATTTTTACGTTAAAATCAAATTGTCATATTTATTTTTTAGCGCCCATTTTACTTCATTTCAATCTTTGCGTTAAAATCAAATTGTAACATTTATTTTTAGCGCGCATGCTACATCATTTCAATCTTTGCGTTAAAATCAAATGTGTAACATTTTCTTTTAGCGCGCATTCTACATCATTTCAATCTTTGCGTTAAAATTAAATTGTCATATTTATTTTTAGCGCGCATTCTACACCATTTCAATCTTTGCGTTCAAATCAAATTATAATATGTATGTTTAGCGTATTCTACATCATTTCAATCTTTTCGTTAAGATCAAATTGTAACATCTACGTCATTTCAATCTTTGTATTAAAATTAAATTGTAATATTTATTTTTTTCGCATCTTATTTCGAGACGGATGGAATTCCGTACTTGGTTCAATTCTGTGAAGGGTAGTCAGTACTAGCCAGTACCCGCGGCTTCTCAGCTACCCAAGATTCAAATATGGAAAAAGAGACAGCACTGCTATGCTTTACAGCTTACACAATCGAGCTAGCTACTTATAAATCAACAATTCATTTCTACAAAATTCACCTGACCTTTTTTCGTCTTCGCCATTCCACAAATCCAAACACTTCTCAGTTCCAAACACTTGACACCAGCAAAATTCAACAATCAGAGCCGGCTAATGAATACATCAGGTGGTGGATCACGGCTAAACAAGGAGGTGGAGGAGGAGGAGGATGACCTCGTGATGCTGGACAACGACAACCAGTGGATCAATCCTTTTCGTAACAAGTAACGAAATGACTAGCTATAATTCTTCTACTTTTCCGTTTCAATCTGTGTTTGCTTATGTTTACCCTAACTTTCATATGTTTGGAACATGTTTGGAAGAGAGTTTAATGTCTAGGTTATCGAAAAAAATTAGTTGATGAATTGTAAAAAAAATTAGTTGATGAATTGTAACTGAGTTATATGTGATTTATAGAAAATGGTGTTTGGAATTGAGTTTAAATTTTGTTTACAGGGTAAGAGCTATTGTACGGGCTGGTGATTAAGAAACAAATGACGAGTTTGGTTTTTCTTAAGATTGTTTGATTGATTTTAATGTTATTTGATTGATTTATGAATCTTTAATTGGAGAAGAGAGAAAGAGTAGGGTAGAGAGTGTGGATATTTTTTGGTGGAGTTGGAGGTTTGTTAAAGTAGTGATTGTATAGTTGGAGCTCCAGTTGGAGAATGGCACGTGGAGTTCGCTGCTTACGTTCGCTTTTGGACTTTTTCTTTCATGTGCTTGTATGATCACTCTACCCGCATTGGATCAAAATGATACCGTCTTTCAAAAATGTAAATGTGCCATTTGTATTGATACAAAAATAAATGGAACATGTCTAATCTGTTCTGCAACGGCGAGGGGAGTAATTATTTAGAATTCCGTTTATACCGATGTAAGTAATGGTGAGGGCTTTTATTGTTCAAGGCGATGAGTTTCTTGTTTGTCTAGTTGCTTCTTAATTTGTGTAGATTTTACATATGGTTGTTTAGGAGCAGAACCTCACAATGCTCATACAAAGCTTTTGAGATTTTTCATCTGTGAGTTGAATCTTCAATAACATAGAGTTTGTAATTTACAACCAGTCTTGATTAAGTTTTTCATGTTTTATTTTGATAACTGATGAATGTATCTCCTGTTTTGTCTATGGTGATTGATGAGTATCGGCTGAGTGTTTCCCGCTTTGTCTTTGATGAGTGATGAGTATCGGCTGAGTGTTTCCTGTTTTGTCTATGATGATTGACCAGTATCGATCAAATGTTTCATGTTTTGTCTATGATGGTTATCGATCAAGTGTTTCCCGTTTTGTCTATGATGGTTGATGAGTATTGATTAAGTGGTTCCTGATTTGTCTATGATGTTTGGTGAGTATCGACTAAGTATTTCCTGTTTTGTCTATGATGATTGATGATGAGTATCGCTCAAGTGTTTCCTGTTTTGTGTATGATAATTGATGAGTAACGACGGTTGCGCTAATTGTTTATAACAAGGCTTCTCATAGCAAAGTTGAACTGATTTCATCGAAATCTAATCTGTCATCTTCTTCTACTCAACTACCCCTCCCGGCTACAATAGAAAGAGGAAAAGGGATGTTCCGGACAAGAAACCCTGCCAGAGAAATACGGAGGGCTCTTCCCACGCACACCCTGGTAAAGATTTCAGCATAAACCACAAGCCGAGCATTATCACGGAAAGTGAAGTTTCACATATTTGTTTGAATGCCAACATATCCTCTACCGAATATGAATTTTTGGTCCCTTCAAAGGATCAGCGGGCCAACCAGCCTCCTGAAGAGTACATGACGGTGTATGCAGAGCAAGTTTCTGGAGGGCTGAGGTTTCCTTTGCATGATTTGGTTGTCAAGGTGTGTGATCTCATCAAAATCTCACCGAGCCAGTTAGTACCAAATGCTCACCGCATGATCGTTGGCTTTGTCTTGTGTGCAAAGTTCTATAAGATTCCTCCAACGGCAGATACTTTCCTTAGCCTGTTTTCAGTACAATATGCTTGCGTAAAGAGGTTGTTTCAATTTTCCCCTAACTTGGGAAAGTTCTTGGATTTACCATCATCCAATGGCCCATGGAAGACTAAATTCTTTTTCTTGCGACCAACTGGCAAGCCGTGGAACTGCAGAACCAAGTGGAGCGAAACATTTTTGAAGCCTTCATTTGATGCTGCAGTGACATTGGCACTCAAGAGTGGAATAACTGCTCGTTGTTTCAATGTCAACATGCTTATGGGCAAGGATATTCTTGTTCATGGGGGCATAGAACCTGGAGTTCCCTCACCTCATTTGTCATTCAGTGAGTACTTAATTATCTATTTTATTTTTATTGTTTAGAACCCATAAGCTGCATATATTTGAGAAGGTTATCAGTATGCTTTGGTAGGGGTAAGAAGAAAATCAGCTGATAGACTAACCACCTGATATTCTTGCTGTACTCAACATGCCTTAAGATTTCCATATTATCTTTTGTACCATAGAAAGCTAGAGTTTCTGTCCAAAATTGTTGTACGTGTCGTTTTGGTATGTCCACATATATATTGGCTAGTTTTTGTAAAGCTGGATTGACTTTCTTGGCATCTTGCTTTGCATGATTAACAGAGTATTTGATGGATAAAGCTGTAATGACCAAGTTTGAGCTGCTTCCTGAAGACTTGACAACGACTCATGCAACCAATGGGTTGCCAGAGGCTTCTTCCGAAGTCCCCCCTTCTACTCCTCTGTCACCTGTCACTAGGTCTTGCAATGTTCCAGCTTCTCGTCCTTCGTCTACTCCCACAAAGAATCTTGCCACATTAACAGCATGTACTACTGCTCCCGTTCAGATGAGTACCAATCCTGTTCTTATAAAACCCAGGCAATCACCATCAGGCTCTTCACACCCAGAGCTTCCATGTACCACTCAGATGCCAATGGGCATGGTTGCTTCAGCTTCCTCTAAGGATGCATTACCTCTGAAGAAACTTTTCAGCAACGGAAAACAGGATCAAGTTAATGAGTCCTCTGAGGTTATGAAATCAAACTTCGTTGAGGATCATACAAAGACAAACTTTGATGCGCCTGTAGCTGATGACACTCGGCCACAATCTCCTCCGTCTCATTTGCTCGCCATAACAAAGGTATGCAAAGGGTATCATGTTCGGATATTCATAGCTAGACTACGTCCATTAGATGTTTCTCCTGAAGTTCATTTTCAACATTTTAAAAAGCTGATACTAAATCCATCTATGTAATGAAGAGTTTATAGTATGTTTTCATTAAAATTCTAACGTTAGTATATATGGTATGATAAATTGTCCGCTTCTTTCTATTCAATACATGCTTAAATGTTTGAGCAACTGCCTGTCAGGCGCTGGATTCGGTTTATGTTCCAAAAGCTTGCTATCAGAAGCTAGAGACGGAGAACAAGGGACTAACTGCAGAGATGGAGTATTTAAAATCCAGAGTTCAAGAGCTCGAGCAGGAGTTAGAGCTGTCTGAAGGTAAGAGAGTCGAATCTGAAATTAGGGGCTCTTGGGCCATTGAAGTCACAAAAAGCTTAGAGAAAACGCAAGAAAAACTCAACTCTGACTTGGAGCAACTTCGTGATAATTGCCAGGTATACAAGTTCTTCCATTCCTCCCCCCCCACCCCCCCCACCAGCTAGACCATATCTATAAGAACTGATCGCAAACTTAATTCGTACATATATACAATAAAGGCAGTTGAATCGTAACTGTAAAAATGGAAAAAGATTTTAATCGGAAAATAGAGTTAAGTTTGCGCATCATTCTATTTTTAACTTTCTTGTACTACTTCCTGCCAGACTTTGAAGGAGTCGGTGTCTGTGCAAAAAGATTGTTACCGGAAAATAGAGTTAGAGAAGAAAGACATGTTAGAAGAAATCAGAGGAATGAATTCCCGAGTTACAGGGCTTGAGCAGGAGCTAGATCAATCCCAAGCCAAGGGGATGGACGCCGAAGATAGAACCTCTCAGGCTTTAAAGGCTGTGAAGAACTTGGAGGAAAGGGTAGAAAATCTCAAGTCAGGCTCAGACCAGATGCGTGATAAGAATAGGGAAGATATAATCAATGAATTCAAATCTTCAAATGAGTTCTCAGAAGCTGTGGTGGAAAAGGCTGCTCTGTACTATATCGATGGGTTCGAGACGTGTAGGTTGCAGTTGGTGAACCTTGGTAATGTGGCCAATGCGGACTTGGAATTTTTGGATGCTTCAGCTGATGAGTGGGGCAACAGTGTTAAAGACAATGCGGACTAAATGCTGTTTTTAAGATTGTAATTGCTTATCAAACAGTCTATTAAGTGCTTGTTTGGCAAGCAATCATAATCGTCAAAACATGGTTAAAAACGCCTAAAAATATTTATTTTAACCTGACTTTCATGATTTTAATAGCTTGTTAGACAGCATGTAATGTTTTACAAGACAAAAGCCCTCCAAGCCTGAAACTTACCATTGGCATTGGCTGATGTTCTGATTTAAACCTTCTGGAAATTGTTGGGTTGGTAGTTGGTACTGATCAATATTTGCTCTTGAGCTTCTAACGGGTATAGTTTGTCATCTGGTACTTGTTGCCGGCCAAATCCTACTCGTTGGAACGTATTTTATGCATGATCTCTAGACTTTTTGCTGTTGGCGTTGAGTTTTTTGCTTTTGAATATTAGACACCTCTGTCTTACTTTACTCCATATCCTTGCTTCCTTATCTAATCAAGTTAAGTACACACTGTTAGAATTATTACATTTCATCCAAAACCTCGAATGTGTACAATGTTGTTGGAATAGTTATTTGAATTAATACTACAATGCCCACCTGAGCTTGTGGACGATTTCAAACTCTTTTAAGTAACCATACTAAGTGAAGATTTAAAATGAAATGTAGATTGTTGTCATGAAGATTCGAAAACAGATTAGACTTTGTAAGATTTTGAGGGACTATGCTATTCAAAGTATGACCATTATAATTTCAAATTTACAAAGTATGATATGTAGGTTAATTGTGTTGACATGTGTAAAGGTGTTGCATCTACACTAAGACGTCCGCAACATGTATCAAAACTATTGCGATAAGTTGATATACTAAAATAATTGAAATGCAACAATAATATAAGGTATCACAGTTTATTATAATTGAAATAATTCAACTTCTCCAAAGGTCAATATAGCCACCCATATAGCCAGGGCTAACCAATGTCTGTTTCCACCTAACATGATTCTCCTTAATCACATTCCCAACCTCACTAAGTCACTATCCTCATTCATGGCAATCTTAATACTACATATACGTGAAAAATGTTATAAAATGTAAACTAAAAAATATATTAATTTTGTTTAAAGACATTATACATATATTTAAAATCACAGTCCATCTCTTAGGTGGCTCACTAATATGCATTGTAAACTTAAGAAGTTACATTATGATAAAATATAACTCTGGTAATTAGTTTTAATATGGAATTAGTTTTAGTTAAACAAAGGCAAGAAAAAGTACACAAAAATCAAACGATAAGCTTTTTATCGAGACGGATGAAGTATTATATATGAATTAAATACACTATTAAATATAAATCTTTTAGCTGAATGTGTGAGTTGCGGCTGTATTTAATATAATAGTTGTATGCTTGATAACTTATGAACTTTTACAAAATGTCGTCCTCGAATAGATACACAAATTTAACTCAAACACTGTGTGTAATAAACCTCCATTATAATTCCATTGGCTTTGCATGGTTTAAGGGAATTCAAGGGAGAGGAAAAAATTGAAAGCAAAATCAAATTCCTTCGAAAAATGTAAAAGGAAAATCAGTGTTTTTCATTTTTTATGTTGTTTGGTAATTTTAAGTTTTCCAGAAAAATTGACATTTAATTTTGTGAAATTTCTTCATCTTTTAAAACTTTTTTCTTAATTTTTTTCCCCTTTTCGATCGTTTATATTTGCTAGACGGTGTACAAACTCAAAACAATGTTATTATTTGACCAACATATATATTTTTTTACATACTACACGGAATTTTAAAATAATTAGAAACGGTGAAAAGAATTGAACAAATTGTGAATATATGTAGTTTAAATTGGTTTGTGTTAGCATAATTAAATTGTGCTTTGATGGGGAGTATCTATATTAATCGCTAAATACACTATTTTATGTAAGAAAAATCATGGAAGAGCGGTTCGGATCTTCTATCCCATTTTTCATATCATAATTAGTGTCCCACTCTCATAATTTACACATGAATTAACTATGAGAGAGTAAAAGAAAGAAATTACTATCAACTTCAACTAAAATTGTATTTCTTAAATTAATTTGAGCTAAATAAAAAGTACATGGAAAATTATATAAATATTTATTTTAACAAGTTAAAAAATTATTGTACCACTACAAAAAAATTAAACCTTAAAATTGATAAACATACATCCGAAGTGAATCAGATAAAGTGCATGGTTCTGTTTGTCGGCTAATGATTTGTCAAAAGATAAATAATGCGAATGTAACAAATATAATAGATGTAGATTTTTGGGAATTAAGATGGATTCTTGTTGAAGTTGATTCAAAAATGTGAAGAAGAACTAAAAGAAGAAAGTGGAGGGGAAGATAAGTGTTGGCGCAAGTAAAATAACATGAAGGAAATAATTGAGTAAGACTCTCCTAATCATAAGTAAATAGGGTTGAAATATAGTTTAAACGATGATTATTTTTATCATGCTTGATTATTTTTATCATGGTTAATGCATGTGTAATTAAATTCTAATTAGAATGATATGTGTTATGTTTTAAATAGTGGGACACTAATTGGGACATGGAGAGTGGGATAGAAGATCCGGATCGATAAACTAGATAAGAATTTGTTATGATTTTCTTTTTTATTTGTTATTTTTCTACTTTTCCACTTTTTTACTACATTTTCCTTTTCACTATTTTCATTTCCCATCGAATCAAACATGAAAAATTACATTTTATCTCTAAATATGTAATGTTTCATGTAGTATGTGACATATGTTGTAAAAGTTACTCATGGACTGATAAATAAAAATGATTAATAAAATATGTAACTCCCTATGCCTCTTTAAAGATTTTCATCTTAACTTTGATAGGACTACTATAAATAATTTTTGACTACAAATTACTTTGGTATTATAATAAATATTTTAACAAAATTATATAATAAAAATTATTAAACCTTTAGGAAGTATTAAATTATTATATTTTCAGAGTCTTTCCTGGTCAAATTATTAAAAGTAAATTGGAAATCTTTGTAAAATTTAATAATGAGAACACATATGTTTTGACTTTTAATTAATAATATTGATGTATGTGGTTTCATAGTGCTACTATATTCTGAACTGACTGAACTAAACTGAATGAACCGAAAATAAAAATAAGAGTCTAAGTTTTCTAGAGTCCGTATGTCCGGAGGGTAATATGGACAATTAGTGATAAGTCAGTTCCCCTTCTTCTTCTTCAGCTCAGTAAACTAAACCCCGCCGAGAGCAGTCATCTTCTTTCTCCCTTTTCCCGTCTTTCTGCAAATTTTCTCACCGCTTTCCTGTTTTGCAGCCACCTAAAGTAGTCAAAATCCAATAAATTCTCAAAGATCAGTTACCATTTCTTTTCCCCTATCAATTACTCCAATTCCCTTTCCACAATCTCCAAAAATTCAATTCAACCTTCTTTATTTTTCCCCATTACCATAGATGATTACTTTATCACCTCCAATTCCACTCCAATTGCCCAAACCCTCTCACAATTCTCATCTCCAAGCCAATTTCCTTGCAAATGGCGTCTGACGGCAACCGACCTCCTGTTCCCCGCATGGCTTTCGCTATAGATCTGAACGAGGCTCCGATGCCGTCTCCGCGAGAGCGTGCCGTTGTTCAGATTTGCTCCGTGTGTCGAAAGGCGCTGCCGGCTGCGAGGAGTTCTGAGGCGGTGACGGAGGAGCAGCGGAAGGCGTTCAAGTGTCTGCAGTGTTTGCTGAGAGGTGGAGGGGAAGGAGGGAGCAGTGGGACGAGGCAATTCGATATCAATGCTCCGCCACCGAGTGAGGTGGAGGCGGAGAATGCTGCGGCTGGGCGCCGTGTTGGCAAGTATGGATTTCAACTTTTTTTAGATTAATGTTTTGTTGTTTGAAGCGGATTCTTGTTTGTTTTGTTGTGTTTGATTGACTGCATATGCTCATTTTGATGTGGTGGTTGGATCCTGCGAATTCGAATGGCTAGTTTGTCTTTGTTGAACCCAATTGATTGCCTGAGTTATGGGTTTTTTTTGTTCTGTTATGCTGCCTGTTTGTTTTTTTTCTGTGAGTTGGTGAATTTCTTTTATGAGGGTTGTTATACCCCTGTGTCAAAAACGTTTGTGTTTTTGTGGAATTGGGTTCTTGGGTAACCACCTTTTCGGTACTCAATATGAATGTTTGTGAGATTTGTTATTTGAAGTTTGACTAGCAAGATATTATTATGTCTCATGTATGTTTAAATGTTGGTCGAAAAAAAAAATGTTTTGAACCTCTTATAGGCTTACAGTAGCAAGTAATAACCTGTATATTTGAGTGACCTTAGTGTTATCATAGATTTGAAGGTTCCTAAAATGCTGGACGATCTAGTAACATAACAAAGTCCGCAACCGTGTTACTTCTCTTTGCATCGTTCAACTAATATTCAATAGGATTTAGCCTGCTATTTATTAGGAGGAGATTGGTGGTTTTGGTCATACATATGCTTAAGTGTTAGGAAGAATATACTTTCATTCTCTCTGCTCTCTCCCAAAACAAAAGCAAAATTTTACCATGACTCGTGAAAGTGATTTGGCGTGACGTGATTTGTCATTCCCTCCCTGCTGTAGTATCCACTTAGGATTTTCATGCCCTGGTTAGTGTAGTCAAGGACATCCCAACATGTTACCTTCTAGTGAGAGGAGTGGGTGCTTATGGCTTCTCTAGGATATGGACTAATGCACTTCTTGGTGCAAAATACAATCTCTTTGGAGTTGGACAAGATCACACGAGTGCTTTGTGTATGGATTTTTGGGACTCTGTAGTGGATCAAGAGGGTCCTTGTTTGTTGAACTTGTGAGTTTCTATCTCGCCACTACTGATGGCCTGGGGGCTATAGTTTCATATTTGTGCTCAAGTAATATTTTACTAGCAGCCCATTGGGAATGGGGGCTATAGTTTCATATTTTAAGATGCTGTTTGCATGTGAAACATTGAACCCAACGTGTGAAAGATGATGAAAATGAGATCCCGACTGTACCTTTCCTCCTTCGAATTTATATCCCTCGATAGATCAGTTTTGGTACAAATTTTTACTACCTTTCTCTTCATATGCTCCTTGAGTAAAAAGCACCAGGTGCTTCTTCTATTGGGATTCGTCAATAGTCATACACTCTTGGCTTTTCACACGAATTCCACAAGAATGGTGATGGATTGTGTTGTACACATAAAGATGAATATTGTTATCTAAGGAATCAGAAATAAGATGGAAAGGAAAACTTGCCACAACAAGCCATGACTAACTAGAAATAATTAAAAAGCCATTATGTCAACTCCTAACCGCAGCTATGAACTAGCTGTACTTGACTATTTATTGTTATAGCATAACAACAATTTTAACCATATTATCAACTAGTATACCAATAAATTTCCACAATCATTCTCCCTAACTGTACTCAATGATCGTTGCTTTCCTTTCATCCTCGCTCAAATCATGGAGGTAGATTATGTATCTCTTGTCATGTCATGTTCTTTGTTTCCCTTCAATTATAGAGATTGCTATCAATCCTGGATCGTGGTGTGTAGGGGATGGCTAATAAATTTAGGATAGCAAGGTGGCTGGATGCTGAAGCTATTAATATCGTATAAGATAAATTATAGATGGGCATATAAGTACTTGTAGTGTTAAAATACGCTTACAATAATCATATTAACAAGTAAACGGATTTCTTCATAAGTTGAAAGACAAGCGAAATCGAGGAATAATAAGCCGGACATAAGATAAAGTCATTAAACAATTCATTAAAGATAAGTCTTAAATCATCAAAACATCGAACACTACTATCATCTTGTTCAAGTAAAGGTCTTCTTCACTAAGAATATCCTCTACATTTCCAGCCCGACTAACTCCTGGCACGATTTTTTCAAAAATTGAAGTCGACTAACGGGCAAACAGCTGATAGAGAGCCACACACATAAATAGGAAGAGGTTGGAGAAGAATGGAATGGAAAAGGGATGTTATTACTCTTCCGGTCTTATAATGTAGTGCCTCCTTGCTATATGCAGTATCTTAAAAAAATCACTAAAAGTTATTGTAATTTTCGAAGAATTTTGCTTAGTGTGGTGTATAATCACAATGAATTTAATAATGCCAATATGGATTGATTAGGTAAAGATTTTGCATTAGAATATCTTTTAGGATTGCCAGAAGGCCAAGTGGCACTACATTCTAGAATTTGGTTGGGGGGCTGGGTTAAGTTGGGGGTGAACTTTTGTTATATACCTAAAAAATCTAGTCTCGACGCCACTGGGGATCTCGTGTGAAGAAGATAAATAAGAGAGGACCAATAAACACATTGAGGTCACAAGTTAAGAAATCATATTCTTGGCGAAATGAGCTTGCAAATTAGGATGGTTGCGCATGAGAACTTCTTGGTGGTGATTGTATCTATGAGGCTTTGGAGATATAGAGTGACAACATGGGAGTTGAAATAGGACATCGACATCACAATTGGGTAAATGGGAGCCGACCCCGAATGGGTAAGAGAAGGGAGTAAACAAGGATGTAGAAAATGAGTTGTGGGCTTGTGGCTATGTCAATGATTGCGTACATGGTGGCACACATGAGAAGAAATGGTGATGCCACTAGTTGAGACTCACCTATTTATAAGTGAATAGAAGTATGAACCTAACATGGATACTAACAATGCACATGGCACAAACAAATATTCTTTCTAGTGTGAAACAACGTACACGTGCATGGTGTCTTAATCTAATCACCGTCATCACAACTATCTATGTTATTATTGAAGTGACAACCTTGCTAATTTATTGTTCGCTTGGATCCGCAAATTTGAGCAAACATTACATACGCACTATGAATGAACATAGATATGGACTAAATAAGGGGAAATATCACAACTTTCCAAGCATGTGTAAAAATTAAGTGACTCAGGAATTTAGTTGTCCGTTATGATCCGCTTCCATGGTTTACCCTTTCTGACCACCAAATGCTACCGAGAGTTATGCTGGAATCATACCAAACGAAACTAAGTAAGCGTTTATACCAGATACGGTAGTATACATAAACCAACAAAAGAGTCATGTTAGGTTACGACATCACGTGCAACAATCGATTTTCTGCACTTCATCTCTAAACAATTTTGTTTTGTTTTGTTTATTCTCTTAGCCTCCATATCTTTATGCACAACTTCTAGCTATGTCTCGTTCGACCACCTACGTGCTCTTTCAAACAACACTAATTCCGTCGATTATACTCGATGATCTGGTTCTTCTTTGAACATGCGACATGCGGGGCCAAATCACCTTAAATCTATTCTCTTGCCTCTTATTCCCTCTGCCCTAGGACAAAAGTCAACTATTTTATTCTATTATATATGTCTACAAAAGAAATGCCATGTTTCCGTTTTTTGGCAAACTCAACCCATGTTCACTGGCAAAGGTAATAATTGTTCTGGGATGCGCGCCAGCCGAGGGGTTTATCTTTTATTCTAGCTTTGAGTAGTGACTATTCCTCTCTCTATTCTCATTGTATTACCACACATCCTTGCATTATGCTTTCAATATTGAAGATTGCAAGTTGGTTTTGGCAGATCTAATAGTCCATTATCAACTACTTAGTGTTACTCCTCCCCATGTGGTCCTCTCCTCTAACAAATTGTCTTAGCCCCTTAGGTTAGATACACCCCTATAACTATTGACCTAGATGCACGTAGTTATCCACAATTATGTCGTTAATATTAATTCAACGATAATTGCTTCCTTGCATACACTTTTAGTGAAATATCCTCACCAAAGGTTCTGATTAGCACTTCCGCAGTTGCCTTTCCTTCAGGGTGTATGGTAATTGCTTCCTAGGAGAGTGAGCTTATAAGACATTGTATGTCGTGGATGGCAGTGAGCTTATAATCATCCTTCCCATGAGAAGAGAACTATGGGACTGGGATTTAAAAGAGTTTGAATCTTGACTTTGTATTTTTTTTTGTGTGTCAAACAGTTGTTGGTAAGGCTCTATTCTCTTCGTCGGCAAACTCATTCAATTCGGTTAAGCTCTGATTAGTTATATTTAATACTACAATTACGTTTATATTATTTAAGATAATTGCAGTCGAAGAGAACAAAGCCTAAGTGGTTGTTTGTCATCATATTTATCTCACTCATATATCACAAGACTACCTTATACATATATGTCCCCAGGCAAAGCCCACTTTAGGACCCAAATGGAACTTTCATGGAATGTAACCGCCAGTCCAACTCATTCTGTCTCCCTAGGGGAAGATAAAGGAAATCTTCCAGACATTTGTTATGTTGTAGCTTGCACATGCATGGCTTGTTTCATAACTCAGCTTTTCTTTGTCTTATATCTTTGCAACAGTTCTCTGAAGTTTCTTGTTGATCCGTTTCCCTTATATTGCATAAGATTCTTAGGTTCTTCATCTTTACATGTGGAAAGGACCGACTTGTGCTCAATAAGACATGATGCTTCTAAAATGTAGCAATACCTTAATTTGTTAGGATGAAGGGGTTAATATCTTACCTTATTAAAACGAAATTATAATTTATAAATTACGTAGGTGGAGACCTATATATAGCTAGTAACCTTGCCGTTCCACTCGAATCTTCCGGTGTGGTTTTTCTTGCCAATGTTTGTTTGCATATTACACCTAAAATTTATGGCTAGAAAGTTAATGAAAGTTTTAGTTAACATGCTAGTAATTTTAGTAAGAAATCTTCTCTTAAGGATTATTTCTCATATATTTTAGGAGTAATATGCATGGTAAATTATCGACATGCGTAACTGCTAAAAAATCAAATGTGGTGAACGGGTTCCGAACCACAAATATGAAGATCTAGTTGATCTATTTGTATATTTCCTCCCATCACATTAAAATTGATATGTTTACTAATCTGCACAGAAATTAAAGTTTTGGGAAAGACTATATCATGTGTGGGGTAGCTTTGATGTATTCTTATGCTACATAATAAAATAATGAATAAAGTTGTGAAAGGGGGGTTGAAGTAGTGAGGATGTGGGTTAATGGGTTGGACCCACTAAGAAATATAAAAACATACCAAGTCTTAATTCAATAGTACATCAAAAATGGCAAATTGTATTAATTTGATAGGAACGAGGGGGTAAATTGTCTAAGCATCCAATTCCAATTGTTATGTTTCTCAGTATTTTTTTTCCGGAACTGAGATATTTATACAATATTTCTCTGATAAAATTACAGGAGGTGGTCATAAAAGTTGTCTTAAAACCAATATATCCTATTAAGAAAAGTGTAATGATATAAGCCCAGCTTCAATCTTCCCATTGATGGTGGACAGCTACGAAATTGAAAAGAAACTCAAGCATCAACAGAAACAATTTGGTGGAGGCTCAGTATTCAACATTATGTGCTTATATCTTATGAGAAGTTATTAATGCCAGCTTTTAGCCAATATTTATAGGCTAACAAAACATCCTAAATTGAAAATACAAACAACAATAGGAAAATATAGCAACAAACTATGGGTATCCAATAATTCAAAAACTAAAAATTGTCTTTCCCGATTTTTTTCTAGAATATTCTGTTAGACTCCTGTTCGTATGCTCACTTCTCCTGGCATATTTAGTATTCAGTGCCACGTGTTATGGAATCCGAGTCTCTAATTTCGCAGCCTGGCTCTCCATCTCAGGAAGTATGTGAATGGCATAATTCCCAATTACCTACACATCCATACATTTCCTAACAGATGTCTACTTCATCTCATGCCTATTGAAGTACTATTTACTAATAGAAGTAGGGCATTGTGGTGTTCGCTATTCTTGTTGCTTTGCAGTTTGCTGTTTCAATTATGTATAGGATTGTGGAAACTCTATTGATCTATGAAAGCAGAGTGAGATAGCTGATATTCTAGAGCTTCTGCTTGCGCATGTGATTTTGTTTTCTTTTGGAATTAGCACGGGTAGATTATTGGTGATAGATATACAAGGGTAAGCATGTGATGGAAATCGGAGTAGAATTATGGAAGTTGATTATGTTTAGGGAGAATTCTGAACTTCAGTAATTTCCTTATTTATTTAATTTTTATACTTATTAGGAGTTTTTCTTTATTTAAGAATCCTATTAAGATACTATTTCCTTGTTAGGTTGGTTTCTTAGCCTTATACACTGACGCAAATAGTTATGATTTTAGATGGGTCTAATTATAATTTGTTTTGATATCATTTAATTGTATGAAGAATCTTTCTCCCACTGTTTTCCAAAAAGAATTTTGGGTTTGGGGGGGGGGAGGGTTGCAGATCTGTGTTCCTTTAGCCTAATATGTTTTTGCGTGTAAGGCACGATGTTTATCAGAATGCCAAAATAATTTGTTTGGAGCAGTTTGAACTCTGCAAGATGTCTTAGGTGAAAAATATTATTGTTCTTTTATACACTGAAATAACTGGGTCCTATTCCATGGCATTTGATTCTTAGTTATTCTCAATTTGCAGAGCATTGATGCCAACCCAAATTCCTTTGTCTAGCCGCCATTTTGTGACAAGGAACCAGATGCTGGATAATCTTCCAAAGAACTCATCCATTTTGACAGATTTGGGTAGTTCTGGATTTCGAAGTACGGCAAGGGATATGCACTCTCATGGTAATTTTGGTGTATTTGGCAACAGATCCTCTTATGATGGTGGGATCCAGCCTAATTTGACTTCAGCAGCAAATTCTTCGGACATTCGATATACAGTGTACTTGAATAATCTGAGAGAATATATTGCTGAAAGAAACGGTTTTCTGGGAGAAGGTTGGCATGTGGAATTTGCATTTTGTAGTGAAACGTACAAAACCTCAGCTGTTTATATAGCACCTGATGGCACTAGGCTCAAATCAATGGAAGATGTTGCTCGCCATTTAGGGTTAACATCAAGCTACCATCAAACCGAGACTGAGATTGGAATTGGTGAAATTTCTCTAGTTAAGAATGGTATAACTATCGATCCAGCAAATAAGGAATATCCTGCTAGTCTGATGGCTCATAATGGTGGAGAAAGACACAGCATTATTAGGGGCTGCAGCACTGGTGTGACAGAAATTGGGAACCTTGATTATTGTAGAGTGGATATCATTCATGTAAGTTATATGCTCAACTTTTCAAGTTGGAAATCTACAGTCTCTCGTCATCTTTTTTCATTGTCAATCTTTTATCCCGTAGTGTGATTTTATTTTTTCATGTTTCGCAGGAGTATTAAACAAATACAGATCTTTCTGTGAATTAATCTCCTTTTTCAAGATGTTCTGATGTCAATAATTATAATGATTCTGATCATGATAAACGAAGTGCCCCTATTTGTTCTTGCTGTGAAAGATATATATGTGTGTGTTTTAAATGCTAATACTATGTGTCAAACTTAAGCGTGTTTCTATTTTTATTCTCCAGAGTGGTTTTCCAGTCCAGTTTCAAGACTTTTGTGTCATATCAGCCGGCAAAGTTGATCCACGACCATCATATCACAACTCCAGCCAGATTTTTCCTGTTGGGTACAGATGTAGCTGGCATGATAGAATTACAGGGTCTCTTTTTCTATGTGATATTGCAGATGGTGGCAGTAGTGGCCCTATATATAAAGTTAAAAGATATCCATGCAGCAGGCAGACCATGCCAGTTGGCGCAACTATCCTCTCGATGAAGAATTCGGGGTCTGGCAAAGGGGATTGCAGAGTTGGTAAATATGATATGGTAGCATTTCAGGGAGTTGATGATGACAGTATTTCAGTAATTACCCTGCTAAACGAAAATAGTCCTACATCTCTAGATGTCTCTCTCTCAATGAGAGAAGGTGAAGTCCATAAGTCCCCAGAAAACAATCAGAGAACAGAAAGTTCAGTAGATGAGTCTGTACTCCTACATGATGTTGAATTTGAAGTTGAGAGCAGATCGTCATCCACTGCATGGGAAAAGGTCTCTCACACTCTTCTAGGTATTTGCCGTGAGCATTTCAAACAAGAAGGTCACATAAGGTTTTGTTGTCAGCACAATATATATGGAATAAGTAATGAAAATGAGGATTATCTTGATTCTTTATCGAGATATTGTTACTCTAATAGTCCAGTCGACATTCCACCACTGCTTCAGGATGAAAGCATGTTAACAGCGACTTGTGATATGCTACATACGTGGTTAAATCGTGACAGATTTGGACTAGATGCAGATTTTGTTCAAGAAATTATAGAGCAACTCCCTGGAGTTACTGCCTGTTTAGAATATAAACGTCTGAATCTTAGAAAGTCCAATGAAGCCCTGCAAACAACCAGGAGTGGATTTTTCCTGGCAGAACGGAGGGCAAGAGATACATTTGGTATTGGTAAAAAAGCTCAGTTGCAATCAGGTGATAGATCAGACATTTTCAGACGGGATCTCTGCCCTGCTGGCAAGCCACTGAACTCAAGGCTACCTTCAAACTTGATTGGCGATGTCCTTCAGGTACAATGAAATCCTATTGTTTGATATGATTGGTGTGATATGCTTTATGCTTATGCTTTCCGCTTCTCTGTTATCAGGTTTGGGAGCTTGCCTGGCGCTTCTTAGATGTTCTTGGGCTTGGAGAACCTTTTTCTTTTCAAAAGCTCGAGTCTGAACTTGTAAGCCCTTGGGGTGGCATCTGTTCCCATGAAAGTCTGGATATCGTAACTGCTGTTCTGTTTAGAGGCGAGGTGGATTCTGCAGCTACAGTTGCTAGTCGTGGCAAGCACACTGGTCTTCTTTTGACAAAGATTCTCTGCTCATTGCTAAAATTGCTTATGAGCGAGCTCCTGTCGAAGGTGGTGGTGTATCTTGATGCGGGAGAGTTCAAGTCACGGAGAGGCAGGAAAAAAGATATTGATTGTTTGGCTGCTTCAAAGAAAACAAAGCTTGATATGCTGCCGGTTAATGAACTTACTTGGCATGAAATTGCCCGTAGGTACATTTTGTCAGTGTTATCAGTGGAGGGTAAGCTTGAATCTGCAGATGTAATTAGTCGTGAAAGCAGAAAGGTTTTCCATTGTCTACAAGGTGATGGGGGATTGCTTTGTGGATCTCTTACTACCTTAGCAGCACTCCAAGCAGATGCAGTGGTGAGATGTTGCATTTGTTTTGATTTTGTTGTTCAGTCCATTTTTTAATGTGTGGTGTAAACTTTCAATTTTCTTCATGTTAATCATGTGTAGGCATTTACACAGACTAGTTACTTGTCTGTGTATATAGTGATGTTTGTTTTGCTGCTGTCATTTTGATTCTTTCTATGGATTGACTGCTCGCGGAGTTTTCTTTTCTTAGATTTATTTTCAAAAGGACCTGACAATATCCATCTCCATAGTGGTTGACGGATCTTAATACTTATCTGGCATCTAGCTTTCATGTGTTAGACGTCCAGAATAATGTAAAACATTTTCTTGTCATAAGGTTTGCAGTTATGATTTGAGCAAGTTTTAATTTACAATGACCAGAAGATTTTAGCAAGTACACCTGTTGAGTAAATATTATTTTGAACCATTTTCAGTTTTAAAAAGTTTATTGTGATATTTCTGGTTCCAGGTCCTGGCAGATGCTATGAAGAATATATTTGGTTCATTGAAGAACAAGAGTGAGATTGTTAGTATATGTGAGAGGCAATCTGATGCACATGGCGATCACACAACTGAGTGTAATGATGATGTTATTCCAGAATGGGCTCAAGTACTTGAACCTGTAAGAAAGCTACCAACAAATGTTGGAGCTCGAATCCGGAGGTGTATCCATGAAGCTTTAGAGAAAAATCCTCCTGAATGGGCTAGAAAAATATTGGAGCACTCGATCAGTAAGGAAGTTTACAAGGGTAATGCATCAGGTCCTACTAAGGTAATGTGTTGTTTGTTTTTGGAAAGCTGCTTTTATATAAAAAAAACTCCTTTACCCTCCGTTTTTGGGACCCACGGGTGAGGTGTTTTTAATTGACATCGATATTCTCTTTAAATTACAGCGAGCTGTAATCTCAGTTCTTGAAAAAGTGAGCAGTGAAAATCCGTTGCCAAAATCTGAGAAGATAGAAAAAGTTAAGGTTAAGACCAATGTGACTGATCTGATCACAAAGAAATGTCGCATCGTACTCCGCCGTGCTGCTGCAGCAGATAAAGATAAAGTATTTTGCAATCTACTGGCAAAGACAAATTCAAGTCGTAATGATAATGACGATGAAGGTCTTTTAGGATATCCTGCAATGGTGTCTCGTCCTTTAGACTTTAGATCAATTGATCTTAGATTGGCTGCTGGAGTGTATGATGGATTGCATGAAGCTTTCCTTGATGATGTTCGGGAGGTATGCAACTTTCTTTAATTGGAATGTTTTACCCTCTATCATCCAGTTCTCTGATGTTTCTGAGTTTTAAGTTTACATTCTTTCTTTATTTTACAGCATGTAGCTATTCGTTATGACCGTGTGATAGACCCCAATCACACCATTTAATGCTAATCTGAGGATTTTCTAATGGTTCTTTTCATTTTGAACATATCCATCTCTTGATTTTCCACTGGTTCTTTATATACTAGATTGATATTCTCATATCTATAAAAAAGTTATACTCCAGTAGTCATTATTTTGGTGTATTTTGCTGTTGCATTCAGTTTGCCCTATTAAGGGACTGCTAAGTGTTGATTACAGAAATGTAAGGATTTATAATGGCAAGACTTTGCAAATTTTCTATTAAGAGTAATTCTATTTGTGAGATTTTTACGTGGAGTAACTTATCATTAGTTTAGCGTATGGGATTGTTAATTTCCCGTCACATGTTGGAATGATGTTCTAAGTGATCCTCCTCTCATTCGACAATGTTATTGACACATGAACTATCTATAATATCGATTCAGCTTACATCATGCTTTTATTTCTGTATTCTTGGCTCAGAATACATTTCTCTATTCCACAAGTGATAATGGTGATTTAGAAAAACATATCAGTTCACAAATTTATCTTATTGAGGGCAATTTCTCGGGATGGAGGAAGTAACTTATTGTTTAGCATTGTGTGAAGTGCAAGTTGGTTTTACTGGTTTGCAGCTTAAATAATACATAAAGGTTTTCAGCACCTGACTATGACCTAACTCGATCTGAAGATATCTTGGTTTCTCACCCAATATATGTAGGTTTGGAGTAATGTACGCACTGTATACAGCGATAGGTCAGATTTGATTGCCGAGGCTGATAACTTATCCCAGATTTTTGAGGATTTGTATCAGAAAGAGGTTGGTGCTCTGACATTTTGAAATTGATAGTTTGAACTTAACCTGCTAGACCCTCTTTCACGATCCTGAAAGTTGCTTGTATTTTCTCAGGTTCAAACCCTTGTGAGTAGGATTGTGGATGCTTCCGATGACAGTGGAGAGAGGGAGGAGATAATTGCTCATGTTGCTGAGTGTCTGATTCCTAGAGCCCCATGGGAAGATGGATTATGTAAAACATGTGGCATGGACAGAGATGACGAGAATGTCCTGTTGTGCGATAGATGTGATTCAGAATACCACAGTTATTGCTTAAGTCCTCCACTGCTGAAAATTCCTGCAGGAAACTGGTATTGTCCTTCCTGTGTTGCAGGTCATTCTATAATTTCCAGTGCAGTTTATGGGTTTCTTGAAAATCAGAATAGAAAGAAAAGATACCAGGGTGACTTCATGCGCAATTTTATGGAAGCATTGACTCGGCTGGCCAAGCTCATGGACGTAAAAGAATATATGGAATTTACTGTTGATGAGGTAGGTCTATGATCCATAATACTTCTGGTTTTTATCATTAAGTGTACATTAAAGCCTGCAGCGTTAAATGAGTTAGGTTTATCATTTGTAGTACACCACCCAACAATTGACTCTGGTCTAATGGTGATGCTTCACTGGTCCTTCTCCAAACTGGTTTTGTTCTCTGGTCATAGAAGAAAATTTGTTGAGTTATCTTCTTGGTGAATTATTTATTTATGGGGCTGGGTAAGTTCAATTTCAAAAGAATGTTTATTTGGTATATGTTATTATGTTAATACTCCTCCCTTAGTTTTTTTTGTGATTTCACAACTGACCCTAGAGTTCCAATAATATCACAAAACCACTTTAAGTTTTCAGTTAGTAGACAAACCAAGCACGTAGTTCTCTTTGCACCCAACAGCAAGGATGAAGGATGTGCTAGATATTATTATTATTATTATTATTATTATTATTATTATTATTATTATTATTAATATTAATATTAATATTAATATTAATATTATTACTATTATTATTATTATTATAGCGCACAGCCTGCGTTTGAATGATTCTCATGTCTAAAGTCCGAGGTGTGTACAAAGCTCGTCAATACTATGCATATGTAATATGTATACTATATTTGATATCAATAAGCTCTGCACACTTCACCAATATACTTGCCAATTGAGAAACAGCAAATGCTCCACACAATTTGCTCAAGTATCTTATTAGAACATCTCTGAGAAAAGTATAGCGAGTGAAAGAGATAAAACAGGAGGCAAAGCTGTGAGAGAAATTATGGAAAAAATATAGAAGAGCACATATAAGTGTATAAAAAAGGGAGTGAGTGGATGATGGTGTTTACGTAATAGAATTCTCAAAATTTAGGAAGTCGAGTCCTTGTGGATTGTGCTGTTGAGGTAGGAAAGGTTGAGTTTCATTTTAATTCGCAGATAGTGTGAAATTTGTCGCCTCTTTCCTTATCGGAAAATGTGTCATGTGCAAAGCATGCTCCTCACTGAATAGCGCAGCTTGCACAAAGGGTTGCATGACTAGCGCAGCTTGCACAAAGGGTTGCACTCTCGGGCTAAGTTCTCTTTGTGAAATATTATAATAATAACACTCTGAGTATTAGTAAAACAATTCTTTGGACCCAAGTGCTACTATATCTTTTAATTGTGGCTTACTATTGAGAAGCATTAAAGGAATTTGTGAAAAACGGATATGGAAATTTGTGGAAAACCAACAATGTCAAATGACTGGGAAGCCATCCCATTGAACAATTCGGAAACTTTCTCTTATTGTACTCTCTTAAGTTATTAACATTGTCGCGTTATGACAGTTTGTAAGAGTTATTCCTATGCCTTCTCACTAAATTTGAATTTCCTTCATGCAGAAAATTTTCTTCCTGAAATTCTTCTTCGATGAAGCACTGAATACAGCTGCTGTCCATGAGCACCTGGAACTATGTGTTACGCGAACCACCGAGTTGCAGCAGAGATTAAAGTCACTCACATCAGAAATGAAAGGATTGAAAATCAAAGAAGAGATGCTCGCTCTTACTGCCGACAAAGACAATTCTAGCGCCTGTGGTGCAGGCATGGAGGTGCAATCAGATACATCCTCTTCATTGCCAGCAGTCCAGCCCTCATTGCCTCCATCAAGGAGCAGTAATATTACTAATACAGCTGAAGCATTGGGCCAACAGGAGAGCCATGATATGGTCATTTCTCAGGACAAAAGCCAGAAGATGCAGATGATTAAGAATGACATCTTGGACATGCAGGTATCAATTGCTTCTGTGGATAAGGAACTCAGCAAACTGTCTCTCCGCAAGGATTTTCTGGGAAGAGATTCTAATGGCAGAGTTTACTGGAGTTTTCAATCGCACGGTGCACGCCCTTGGATAGTAGCCAATGGGAGTTTGTCATCCCAAGAACAGTGTCCTGAATCGTTCATCAGCATTCCAGGTTCTGATAACTGGATGATATATGAGTCTGACACGGAATTTTGGGAACTTTTCAGATGGCTTAGAGACGATAATGTGAGAGAGAAGGAGTTGAAGGAAGCCTTGGTACAGTTCCAGAGCAACAAGCTGAAGGACTGTCACTATACTCAAAGCCATGTTCTTGGCGGAGAAGAAACAGAGCAGCTTTTCATCTCTAGTAAACCAGATCCTTCGTTGGCTAACTCTCTGGCTTCAAAGGCTCTCAAGTCATTGGAAGTGAAGTTTGGTCCTTGCTCAGGGACGGTGAGAGCCGATGATTATCAGAATCTTGATTCTGGAGCAAATGTATTCAGACTCTTCAGATGTCAATGCTTGGAGCTGTTTTGGGAATCAAGAGATCATTGCTTCTCTTGTCATCAGACTTTTCTGGATGCGGAGCAGCTCAGACAGCATTCAGGGGATTGCAAACCAGTGGCTTCTGCACCTAAGAAGAGTAGGCCAACAGAAGATTTGTCCAGTCGGAATAAATCAAGAGCCATGGGCTTTCTGGCGAACTACCATGGTATCACAGGTATTGTTCAAGCTGGGGCCAATGTCAATGACAGATCTGGTTTGTTGAAGCACCAGACTGGGCATGATTGCCCATATAAAATTGAGGAGATTATGGGCAGATTTGTTGTTCCAACCTCTCTCAAAGATGCAGCCAATGAAATTGGACTTATTGGTTGTGGTGGGTATCCGTCCATTCTGCCAAATGGGGCTTCTTGTCTTGCTGATTCTGCGCTAATGTTGCACTCAAGAATAAGTGATGTTAATTCAGCCAAGATTCCTTATTCAAGAGGGCTACAACAGTCTAATGAAGCCACTGTTGCAAATACAGCCAAAGATTTGCATAGATGGTCAACTCGTGCAGAAAATAGACCGCGTGAAGCAGGACCTAATATTTCATCAACGGGACCTGATAGCTCACTTTCTTGGTTGACCAAAAGCCATATAACAAGTGAGTCATCATCACAACCATTAGTAGGCCGAGCTTCCGACGTTCTCAGGATTCTCAAGATCAATCTGCTTGATATGGATGCTGCACTATCTGAAGATTCTTTGAGAGCTTCACGGTGGCATCAAGAAAGAAGATGTGCATGGCGTGTGTTTGTTAAATCTGCACGATCTATATATGAGGTTTGTTCTATTCATACGCGTTTTCTGCGCATCCTTATTCTGGTATATTGGTTCTGTTGTCGTGTGCCAATGCAGTGCCAATTCTTACCATTTTATTTTCCACCCCAATCCTCTGAAATTGTGATGTGTAAATTAGTGTGGTGTGGTGGTTAACAAGATACTTCTTCTCGAAGTTTGATTACTTTGTAGCTCAGTTCGGAGTTTTCTTAGCTGAATATGGCAAGTTTAGATTGCATATTTTACTTTTAAATCGTCACCTAGAGCGCAATTTGTGCCTAGCTAATAGCATTTGTTGTTATATTATATACCTACATTTCGCTGTAAGGTTAACTTCCGTTGAAATTTGATTTACCAAAGCCAAGTCATATCATATCCCCAGCTTTTGTTCAATATATTGCAAGTCTGGAGTGTCTCTGAGAAACTGCCCATGTAACTTTTTAATTATAGTGTAGATAATATTATTAGAAAGTCGGGATTAGTGTATGATATTGTGACAAATCTTCTTCTCTGTGAGCAATATTATCAGTTTAATGTATTATTGTTGAGGCCAACTTTATACTTCATAGTTTTTTCATTACTGTGTCGATTTTGTTGCAGATGGTCGAAGCTACCTTGGTTCTGGAGGATGCAATCAATAGCAACTTCTTAAGCAGTAGTTGGTGGTATTGGTCGTCAGCGTCAACAGCTGCAAAGATCTCTACTCTCTCTGCACTTTCATTGCGCATATATGCACTTGATTCTGCCATCTCATATGAGAAGCCTCTCCCTAATGGTGTGCCAGAGGAGCAAAATTCTGTGGACTCTAGCAGCCCACCATTGCAGAAGACACCTGAGGCAGACCATGTTGAAACTCCACGAACAAGGACCAGAGCTAGCAAACGGAGGAAAGATTTGAATTGCTGAACATCTTTTTTGGCATGAACTTGATGCATGATTCAGTATGTGCTGACAATTTTGGTCAACCAAAGAAGTAAGTTACGGGTTTATCCCTTTGTATCAATTGTACACTTGTACCAACAAATGCATGCCCACTATTGGGACCTGAAAGTATAGGCTAGGAAGCACATTTTTGTTTGTTTTTCATTTTCGTCCAGTAAATTACAATTGCGCACAGCAGTAAGCATCTTCCAAGTTACCTTTGAGTGTATATAGTTTCCATGTGAACAAATATTCTGAAAGGAATGAAATTACTTGGTTTTGCATTATGTTTACTTTCCATAGCTCTTTCTGATAATAAATTTTGAAGATTCATGGTCTTTCCAGCCCTTATTGTTAAAGATGAATCAATTGCAAATCAACCTGTGGGATTTCGACCCCCGCTCGCAAGATAATGACATTTCTGTGGTGGTACCTTAGTTCTCCTTATTTTGATATGTTTAAATGAACTTGTGATTTTTGTACCCCTTAAAGTTGTGATTTTCGCACCAGAACCTTATTTGTGGATGAACCCCATGGGAGATCTCTCTAGATTTTCCGGGACCAGAAATGCAAGGATACATGCCACTGGCTCCATGTTTGAGTTCTTTTTTCTTCTTCCCTCGAAACAATATTGGTAGATAGATAAAAAGAAGATTTTAAACATGATTGTTGCAGACTTTAAAGTATCAGGCCGTGAACAGGATTTTGCTTGCACAGATGATATCTCTTGATAATTTTGCAAATTGATTTGTTTTTAGCTGTAGATGATAGTTTCGCATTGTATAGTTGTCCATAGTCTGTACACCCAACACTAACCATCCATCCAAAATTATCATGCAAACAGCTTTCAGTTATGTCTTGAGCATCGTTGTAAGCTTCACATTCTAACTCCCAAGTTTGCTGGCTCTTAACTCCAAAGTGGTGTAGCTCTCGGCTTTAACGATTCTTTATTTCGTATCCTGATTGATTTTATTTGTGGTGATGAGGGAAGTTCTAGGAAAACTAAGGTTCTTCCCTTCCCCCACCCAATGTGCGCCTGACCTGTTATGCCAGTAATGGCTTTGCTTAATATAGCAATACTATAATTAAGCATTGAGATTAATTATTAAATAGTATGTGGTTTCTGTGTTTAAGAATCGTAATCAATCAAATAAATCGTTCTGTCAGAAGAAATCAAAGAATCATGGTTCTCTAGAGAATGACGAGATCTAGTTTTGTTAACTTGATTGCCCATTTTAAGTTGAGCATGTCGCAACTCGAATGCAGATTTATTATTTGCTTATTCTAATATGATTGGTTTTGTATAATTCCATTATTGTGTTGTCAATTAGAGTGGTTTCTCTAATGTTAATTAGATGCATCTGTTAGTTGGTTTTGCTACATGCACATGTTAGAACAGATATTCAAAGTCTCCTACCTGTGAATCATTGGAGAAAAATCCTCCTGAATGGAAGATGAGAGCACTCTATCAGCATAAAAGCTTACAAATTCTATCAGGCCAGGTAATTCAAGATTATTGTTAAGAAGCTGAGTTTGAATTTATTAATTTTCGCAAGCCTTTTGCAGATTTTAAACTTGCTTTAATATTTTTCTCTCAAACTTGCAGCGATATGTAATCTCAGTGCTTGAAAGGGTGAGCAGGAAAAACAGGTGTCAGAGAGCTGAGAAGGAATGGTGTAAAGATTCAGATCCGTGTGTTCTCTCAAGAAATATAGTATTGTGATCTGCATGCTTTTGCTGCAGATGACGATAGAGTATTCTGCAATACTGGGAAGGACAACTTTGAGTTCTAATAAATAATGGTGACAGATGAATTTGTGCAATGATATCTCGTCCTTTTAGATTTTCGGACCTTTGGACTGAGGTTTGCTGCTTGGATTTCATAATGATACACATGAGCTTTCCTTGACAATGTCTGGGTGGTAAGCGAAATGGTTGTAGTTTGGTTTTGTATCAGACTCTGAAAATAGATTCTCTTCCAGCATTTACAGTCATTGGCTTGTTGGATATACATGTTCATTTACAATGTCTATGTAGAATTTTATAGCACTATTATGCATTGAAGGTGCTGAGCCTAGCTTTTCTGGTTTGATGTGAATAAGTTGATTGGTACGGGTAGCTTCAGATCTTGTCCAGTGTTGTTTCATTTTAAAACATTGCTGTGGATTCTGGTAAGCATAAGTGAGATGTCAAATTGTGTGATCATGACTTCTGGCAGTTGGAAGAAGGGTATCAAAAGTTGTGTGTTCTCTAGAGAAATGTTCTGGTCCAATGAATGCTGCAGAATGACTGGTGATCGGAGCAATTTCTTATTTCATGAAGTGTTTGGGAATAATTGTTCCCAACTTTTTCAAGGTGAAATCTCAGTGATCTTGCGCCATGTACACTTTGCTTTCTGATAATGATCTCAAGGAAAATGAATATGTTAACTACAAATTCCAGTGTCAGATGTCAGGATAAGCTGCAAGGAGAGTTGAACTGTTAGATAAAATGACAAAGGAGATGATCTTGTGGTGATGGAGAAATCGGGATTCATGGTGCCATGGTGAGCACTGAACGAAGCATGTACATGTTGAGGGAGAGGTTACTAAGAGTATCCTTCATCGACGAATTGTCTCACAAGTTGGAAGAGGCCGCATCAGCCCAATACGACGCACGCTCTGACCACCCTCAGGAGCGGAAATGCAATAGCCTAATAGGGAACCCTGATCCTGTTAATTCTACTTTCATTTGCAAGTGTTTATGGTACATGGAGCTTGATAATAATGGCGAGGCAGAACCACCCCCATAGAGATAAAGAGCAAATGGAGTTTGGAATCCGTACACCTAGAGCTAGAAGCCACCCATTTCTTCTACCAAAAAGCTCGATATTCTATTGCTTTAGTTTAATACGTGTGAATTTACCACATTCTAATTCAATAACAACCTGCATCACCACGATAAATTTAGCAAGTGATTGACATAGTAGTCATATGAATATTCATTCACATAAAAATTTCATAATTTTATTTAGCATGCACATTATGTTTTTGTTTATTAATTGTATCAAACATTTTATTTACTTGATCTCTTATTATTACTCATCCACAACTTAATAAATATAAAATTACTCATAAACAAAAAATTATATTAATTTTCCATACTCTAAAATAATATAACATTGTAAGAAGTTATTGATAGATAGTATATTTGTACTTGTACAATGGAGTAAAGTAAAAACAAAGTGTTTATAGAGTAGATTAAACACATCGTTGGTTTCAAATTTTACATTTTGGTCAATGTAATGAAATCACATATCAAAGTCTAGTCAATGTTTAAGTTGATGAATTATATTCTCATTATAAAATCCAACGCTTCCTAACAATTCAAATGAGTAACTAGACAATTTAAATATTCATCGAATTGTTTATTTAGATACGAATATAATAACATGTTTATATAAAAGTGTGAGTCTGTGACTGAATTATATCGGTTTTATGTCAAATAATCAATAACCCTATCTAATCGATAGTTGTATTTGAGTTAGCACCTTAAAAATTTACCGATCTAGCAAATCGTGCATGTATCAAATCATACACTACCAATCGACTACTCGTGTACGATCGACCATTAAATTGAAATCACACAACCAATCACTACCATCTCTCTGCCCTAGAGCGGGATTCTGAAATTGAAAAGGAGGGTATAAGAAACTGAAAAGCCCCGTCAGAATGGAACGACATTTGCGAGTTTTCACGTTGCAGTGACACTCAATTGAGCCAGCTACCTATGAAGATCGAAGGAGAGGGAAAGAGGAAGGCAGCACCAGACCTTGATTGGAACAAGCTATTGGACTCCGATGAGCCGCCGCGTGAGCTGTGTGTCAAACCGACGAGTGAATGGGAAGATGAGAAATCATCAAACACGTACAAAAACCTCTCTGACAGTGAACTGATGAAGAGACTAGAAAGGTACGGAAGTCATCAGTCGACCGCAATGAAACTGCCTGACGGCGGCGAGAAGCTGCGGTTACAGTTCAATTACCTTCAAGCCGAAGCTGATCGCCGGAAGTCGCGAAAGGTTTGGTGATTTTGTGAATTTTGGTGATTCAGTTCGCTTTTCTGTATGCTAACTGCAAAATTGACAATATGTGGCATTTTGGTAACTGGATAGCTAGCTAGCAATGTTAGTTGTGTGAGTGTATACAGTGGATTTTGAGTGGTACGGTAGCATTTAATCTGCTGTTGTAGGTCGAATGGTTGAGGTATTTAATGATTGCTGGAAGTCGTGAAAGGTTGGTGATCTGTGAAATTGTTGTGATTCAGTTTACTTTTCTGTATTATTACGCAAAATTGACATTATGTGGCAATTTCGTAACTGGATAGCTAGCTAGCAATGTTAGTTGGTCGTGCATTAGTATTATGCCTGCATGAGGAGTTATCTGTGTTCTATGTCTATGTCTTCAACTGCACAAGTTGGTCGTGCTTTGTATTGATACTTAGTAGTTCTTACAGAGTGATGACAAATGCAAGGCAGCAACTAGAAATGATGATGCACATATTTATGCAGGTAAGGATTACTTCATATGCCTATTTGTCTCCTTTTCTTCATGTGTAATGCAACATTGCACATAGTTGTTGTAAATGCACCATCTACTTAATAATTCATAAATCTCTGAGCCTTCCATGCAAATTTTAATAAAATTATAGAAATGCATACGGCATCATTGTTGGTGCTGCTTTTTTTGTGTGTGACATTCTTAGGGAATTTTCGTGAACATTAGTGAAAACCATATCACCATTTGCCCAAGTGTGTGGCACATTCCCCTAATTTCACCAGTTTGAAGCGGTTTTTGTCTTTCCTAATATTTTCTCTTTTTTTTTTTGTGGTTCGGAAATGGGAACAATAGTAGGCAATAAGACACCCCCTCCCCTAAGTGCCACCCTCATGCGAAATGAATTGAACCAATGACTCTTACATTATGCTATGAGCCTATGAGTCCACAACTATAGTTCTTGGTGCTTATGTGGTGAGAAGTGGTTAAACAAACAAATGTTATCAGGTAGTATTGCATCGTTACATACACTTCATTCTTGATTCCCGAGAGTGCCACCCTCATGTGAAATGAATTGAACCATTGTCTCTAACGTTATGCTACGAGTCCACAACTATAGTTCTTGGTGCTTATGTGGTTACACAAACAAATATTGTCAAGTAGTATTGCATCGTTACATACACTTCATTCTTGATTCCCGATCTAATCTTTTATTTATTTTCCAAAGAAGAATGCTAAAGCTTGTTGTATTTGTAGGATCAACTGGTCGGTTATCAAAGGGGATTCCATCAGCTCCTATCTTAGACTTCGCGTCTAGTTTTCTGAGCAAGTTGGGTGATGATCAAGTATGATGATTTTACAATTGTATTATTTACTTAAATAGTTATATTCTTGACTGTGTCCACCTGGTTGTCACATCCTCGCTTTTTTCACTGGTCCAACAGAGAGTTCATGGAAAATCTGATGCCTTCGGAGAAGAAATTTCAGCTATAAACCACTGCAATCAGAGAAAAAGAGGGAATCATTTTTCGTTTAAGACAAAAGATAAGAGATGTTTATCATCAAGAAAATCAGATTTCAAATCTCCAAGCCATTTCACCAAAAGAATTGATGCAAGTCCAGGACTAAATCATGGTCAACCAAGGAGCCAAACCCGTACTCCTGTATTTCGTCATCTTGTTAAAGATGTCTCTTGCTCTTATGAGAAGTAAGTTGGCAATTTTATTTCTACGATTCCTTAGCATTCACTTTCTGAATCTGAATGTATGTTATTTACCTTTTCGTTTTGGTTCTCATAATTGCCATTGGGTGGGAAGATATCATGATACTTTTCCAGAGCTGGGTAGACATGACTACTACGTCAATGTAAGTGGTGTTGGTGCATTGTTAGTTGTGATCTTATAGTTCAGTTGAATCAATAACTACAATAAATTCTGTCACCTGTGGTTATAAGAGAATTCAACCAGCATTTGTGTGTTTGAACAATGTAAGTTCTTATGGTCAAAACGGTCAGTGTGGTCTCAGTTATGACTTTTGAGTATCTTAGATTTAAAAACAGGACTGGGAATATGTGAATACAGATTTTGTGATGTGTTTCACAATCCTGTCTCGGTCTGACGGTTTCTTCCTATCTTGAACAAAAAAATTAAAAACTATAATTCCTGCACCGAATCCTGAAATACGAAATTTGAGTCTTGAAAATTCTTGATATTATTTCAAATTGTTTTGGATGTCAAATAATTTCCTGTTCCCGATTTCGATATCTCGTATTTCTTGCCCAACCCCTAGGTATAGAGGGTACACAGATGAAGGAAAAAAGTGGTTTTTGGCACAGTAGAATTGCATCCAGAGTATATTTTCTATATTTTTGGTGTGCTTCTCTATGCAGCTTTATATTATAATACTGACTTTGCTGCGAGCAAAATATTTTAGCATTGAAATATATACTGTTTCTTTTGTATTAAACATGTCCAGTATACACATGCATGGTTAAGAAGCTGAGTATATTTATGTGTTGAGATATCCATGTGATTGTGTTGAGCTTGAGTTTCATGCCTGCCGATGTTACCAAATATATTACATCATAAACCTGCTATAGTTGTAATTCTAAAGAAGTTTATAATCTTCGCCCAAATGTTCAAAATGTTATTATTTATTTTCTTGGAACTAGATTATACAATATCTGGGCTACTGATGTGTTTATGTTCACTTTGACACCTACATTAACAATGTGTAATTTTGCATTCTTAACCTGAGCCATTTATATAATCAGGGATTATGCTACTCAGCTTCAACTATTAAAAAACTCCAGAGAGGACAATGTAAGTTTTAAAAGCTTGCATCAATATCCCTTTCTTTGCATTGATGAATTCATTAGAAAGGATTGGCTATATCATGAACCAATAGCTTATTTAGGTGCAACTTTGTTTAGTTATTTTACTTAAAAACGTCATGTGGTTTTTGTTGTTTGAAATGAGTATCTTCTTAAGTACCATGAGCCAATTAGATCACTATTGTTAAATTATATAGTTAGAGACTGAATACCTGATTTTTGGAGACGGATTGGCAATGGCTGAAAAATACTGTGCATTCTGTCTAGTATCAGACTAATATTCTCTTAAAAGTAACGTTGTTATACTTTCTCCATCAGCGTGACATGCCAGTGAGCTCCACCAGCATCTCACATGCGTTTCACGGGTTTTATGTTTTTTTTTGTCTTTTCTTTTAATTTGTTTGTTTCATTTGCTATTCTGTTTTCTTTTAGTTTCGCTTGATTCTTTTCATTTGTTTCAGTTTCGGTTTTTTCAATTCCTTGCTTTCTTTCATTTAGTTTCAAGTTTTTAACCTGTTTTCTTTTTATAGAATTTTGTTTATTCTATATGTAGTAATAATATTTAGAACAATTGAAAAACACTTGTATATGAAATACCACTTGAAAATTTTAAACTACAAAACATTAGAAATTAAAATCATACTTGCAAAAAAAAAAAAAAAAAGAAATCCCAAAAAAATGTGAAATGCACTTGGAAATTGTAAACTAGTGTTTATTATTCATATTATTCACCCCTATAGAGACGTGTGAATTTATGGGAATTGAGGATTGGCTTCACATATTTTCAAGTTATTTGTAATTCTTTACTTCAATTATTGTTATTTTATTTTCACGTAATGCAAATTTTATTGCCAAGCAGTGTAGATTTTATTTTCAAGTAATGCAACTTTAAAAATTAGTGTGATGTTATTATCATTCATTAAGGCATTTAAAATGAATTTAACCGTGAAGCTTTAAAAAAATAAGAAAATGAAATGAAAAGTGAAGTGAAGTTTTAAAGATGAAAAAAAGAAAAGAAGAAATGTTGTTTGAAAGAATGAGAAAAGAACAGGAAATTTTGCACTATCAACTGCACGTGTAACTGCTTTGCTGTCCTAGCATCTTATATGATGTTTAAAATTTGGGTGAATTACATCTGAACCCCTGTTAGATTTTTGAATTACATTTGGATCCTTGTTAGTTCAACAATACCAACGATGTCCCTGTTAGATTCATGTTAATTACATCTAAGCCCACGAATTTGACTTTTGGCAGATTAAAACCTGAAAAAGTCATTTTTACCCTTCTCCTATTATCATATTTTAGAGGTAACCAAACAGGCTTAACTTATAGGTGCCAGATGTGGACTTAGATGTAATTGAAGTACAACTATGAGTTCTTACATGTAATTAAAATCAGACCATTATTTTTATAAATATTACTTTTCCATGAATTTTAAATTTTCTGTTCAACCATATTGTTTAAAATAAATATGAATGGGTCCAATTTGAACAACATAATTTTTTAAACCACCATTTTACAAAAATGATATGAGTAAAGGTTAAAAGGGGAACGAAAAATGACGCTTCCATATCTTTATCTACAATGAAATTAATGCAATTTTATTTTTTTAAAACATTTTTTAAATTCTTTTTCTCTTTAAATTTTTTGTTTATTACGTTCCTTTAATATGTTTCTGAATTTTATTTATAATTTTTATTTTGTTTAGTAAATTTGGATGGATCTGAAATTTGCAAATATTTACAGTATTTGCATTTTAGTCCAACGCATTTATGTATTTTCTAAACTGACACATGTCACGTAAATAAGTTGCCAAGTGTCATATGATATTTAAATTGGATAATAATGCATATATAACCAATTCCATACGATTACCAATATATAACATATTTATAACAATAAACATATTTGTATACATTAATAATATTTTGATGAAAATTAATAAAAAAATTTAATTGATAATTTATTATTAAAAGAATTACAATGCGTATTATGTATGTCGTAGATATGTTAAGAGTGGATGCAATAAAAATCAAACAGTGAACAATTGATCATTTAGCAACTTAAAATGAGATATTTAGAAAGAATGGGTAAGGCCTTGTTTGTTTGCACATTAAGTTACTATGACAAATAAGTTGGTCAACTCAATTTTCGCTAAAAGGACCCAAATGTAACTGTTCAACTAACAGGGATTTAAATGCAATCGAGGCTTCTAACAAGGGGGTATATGTAATTGATCCTTAAAATTTTCTAGTGGTATTTTGTTAATAGGATTTTACTAGCTCACACATTGTTCTTTGCAGAAAAATGTTGTTCTTGTAGAAGAGGAGGAACATGAGAATGATGCGGCATCTCAAGCTGATAAAGCAGACCAAAGGTATACAAATCTCATGTTTCATGTTTTGCTTTATCTCATGTTTCTTTTCATGTTAAAAGGCTCATAAATGATCTATGTTGTGGGTGGGCATATACTAATTCCTGCACATTGATTCCTTTCAGCATAAAAGTTACCAAGATATTCTATCCATCAAGGTATTGAGCACTGTAATGCAAAGAAGAGTGATATGATACCACTTTCTCAACTTATTTTCTATTAGATTCTTATTTATGCTACGTATAAATAATTTTTCGAACAGGGATAATGCTGAAGCAATTGAACTTGGTTACTCAGATATTGATCGTTTGGCTCCGCGGATATATTTGTCTTCTAACGTCATGAATTTCTATATTCTGTAAGTTGATACGTTGTGCACCCCCCTACCCAGCTCTATTCTTTGCTTTTCGGTCCTTCATTGCTCCTGGCATGGCTTGCTGTATTATTCTGTCTTGTAAAAGATGTCATATGTGAGAAACTCTGTGATTGTGTTCTGATTGTCCTTTCTTGCCTGTTGCGTGATTGGTGAATCTTAAAAGTAAAAACCTGTCAGATCCTGTGATAAGATGAATATTCTATTTCAGTTTTTGCAGGTTCAAAGAGTATGGAATTTATTTTCCTTTTGAGGCAATAATTATATTTATTCTCCACGACTACTCTTGCATTAAACTAAAACTTGTGCATTTTCTATATTTCAACCTTGTATGTATATCCTGGTGCTCTTCTCATTCTTACAATGTGGTCTATATGGTCTAATGATAGTGAGCTATGACTTAAACAGGATGCATTTTACGATGGTTGTGAATTAATGTTCAGATTAAACAGGATGTATTTTAGGATGGTTGTGAATTAATTTTCAGATTATTCACTGGTTCATCTGCGTGGTCAGATATCTGCAACAGCCTGGATCACCAACAGCAACAAGGAAAAGTGATTTTCATTTTTTCAACACGTTTTTCTATAAGAAGCTGAAAGAGGACCTTTTGAATCAGGTAATCAATAATCTTGGCTTATCTTTTTCGAAATTCTATCTGTTAGGACGGTAAAAGATGATTTTGTATGTATTTTCCACATTAATATTAATTTCTGTCCTAATATCAAACTTTACTCTTAACCAATGGAATGACTCTCAGACCCAGTAAGAGGTAGTTTTTATTGTGGGACTCTCTAATCTTTCTGGAGAATCTTTATCTTTTTCCATGTATATTACAGAGTGTTCAGAAACCTTGACAAAAAATTGAAGTAGATCCTTTCTGAAATATGAAGTGTATTCTACTTATTTCCTGTGAGATAGTTATTACTAGTTTTCAAAAGATTTTGCACAACCTTTCTTTTAGAATAAACAATCATACAGTTCTTGTGAAGATTGGATTGTACACTTTCATAAATCTTTATTTTATATGGTTCTTTTGCTCATATATGATGCAGAGTAACAGGAAATCTTCGTTTGTGAAGTTCAGAAGGTGGTGGAAAGGTGTCAATATATTTGACAAGGCATATATATTTCTACCAGTTCATGAACAGTAAGTGTTACTTGAGCTGTATCCATGTGGATTTTATCCATTTTAAATGTATATTGTTTGCCTTCATCAAGTTAAGTTTGGAATATAAGTTTGAATATCCATGCTTGAGTATTATATAGCAGCCTCATATGGGTTACTACGTGCATTTACAGAGAGAAAGAAGTCTAGAACACCTCACCTATGAATGATCTTTTCTTAATTCATTTGATCATGAATTTGTTAATGCCTAGTTGCATACTGAATCTGTATGCAATTTGGAATACTTCCTTTGCGATATGCCTGAGATTTATGTTGACCTTATTATACATTACCTTTTTGCAGTTCCCACTGGAGCTTGATTATTATATGTATGCCACATAAAGAAGATGAATGTGGACCCGTTGTTCTACATTTGGATTCTTTTGGAATACATGACAGCAAGTCAATCTTTGATTGTGTGAAAAGGTCAGTAGAGCTTGTGCCTTGTCCAAGAACAGTTATTCGGGTGTGTGACATATGAAAAGTAATCCAATATTACTTGATAGTATTATAGTGTATGATTGTATCATTTCCGTTTTCAATATTGTATGCTGCCAGTTCTATACTTCTATGTTGACCTACCTTTCTCCTGCCATTTAGGGTTAAGATGCGGGTCGGTGAAGTTGTAGGACTAGGCCCCGTAAAAGTCAGCATTAGTTAGGGTTGAATATCATGTGTTTGCTCCTTAGACACACTTAATTTGCCTTGAGCTGTGAACTGTGAGCAAAATAATTTTTGATCTCGAGTGGCAGAGAGAGATCTAATGAAACTAATAAATAATCCCTATTTCAAAAGTAGGTGAAGTAAATGAGTTTGTATGTTTTTTATGGACATTTCTTAATCCTCCTGTATGTTCGTTGGAAATGTTCCGTAGGAAGGAATATGATTACTCCCTTCTTCCCACTTGACTTCCTGCTCAGTGTTCTCTGTTTACAGATCTCGTTAGAAAAATAGATTGGGAAACGAGAAAAGATCATAAAATGTTGGTAAGTATTATCTTATTTATTATAAGAATAAATTAATGACAATTAAATTGTTCAAGGTAAAAACCTGATATTTTCCGAAGGGAGGGTAATTTTGTCAAACCGCCGAAAAAGCACAACGTGACGTTAGGACGGAGTATTGTTTTTCATTGGTGAGAAGTTCTCATGATCCCATGAGCTCATTGCACATGAATTACGGCCACACAAACACAACCTATTGGTTGAAAATTCACTTCTAAAACTGGAATTAACCTGTCTCTTCTGAGTCGCTAGTCAAGTATGCCTGGGACATTAGTGTTGTGCATGGATGAATATAGCTGCTTTCTTTCTCTAGCCTTTCCATTTTAGACTTGTATATTTTGCAGGACTGGAGGTTTTACATTGATGTGAGTGGCTTTTCCTGTTTCAGTATTATGAATCTTTAATTCTCTATAACAGTTTTGTCAATGTTCTGCTGAAAAGCTATCCATAATCTACCTGTGGAAAAAATTCTGTTTGTTGTTGGTTGATGGGCTTACTTCCATTTCAATAAATAATCATCAAACTTCGTTATCCCAATATTCCTTTGTATCAAGAAAATAGAAAAGGAAAATTGCCAATCTCAGAACGCTATATTAGTACAGTATATCACTTCTGATAACTATGTGCCATCTTTCCTTTGAACGTCATTCACTTTCTACAAGTAAAGATTTCATTCTGTAATTTATGTTTGAGCTGATTTCTCATTTGGAAATTGTTGCACTTGTTTTATGATAACCATGGCTTCCGCTGTTAGTTAATTTATTTCGATTTCTCTCTGCAGCTTTCTGACTGAAGAGTGGAAATTTCTGAGTGAAAGAGAAACAGTACCTGAACTTCCTATGGCAGACAAACTCATGAGGACATTATCTCAGCGAATGCATCTGAAAGTGGTTGCGGTATTTTTCTGTTACTATCATTACCCTATTTCTGCATATTTTGCTTTATATGGTTTGCCTCTACTTTTGCACATAACAAGCAGGGACCAACATATTGCTCACTAGTTCCTAGTTACTATTTGCAGACATCCTGTTCTCTAGGTGTTCTTTGTGAATATATCCTTTATCCTCCTATTTGATCATATATATCAAATTCTACAAGTAAAGAATGGGGTATTGCTTGCAAGATTGCCAGTCTGAGTTGGCTATAGCCATAATACTTTTGGTAGTTAGACGTGGCTATATTCTAGCAATCCCTAAGATTTGGGTACATTGTTCATGCTTATATGTTTCGTGTTAGTATGATACTCTCTCCGCCATGACCCTGCAAGTTCTTGGTCGGGCTGGCATCAAGGAAGAATGAATAAATAAGCTATTAAATGAGGGATATTGATTCAAGACGGGATAATAAAAAAGAATAGAGATTTGCTAGTGGGGTGTTTAGATAAAGAATGAGTTGAGTATTGATAAAAGTACAAAATAATTTAAAAATATTAAAACTTTCCCATTTTAGGATCTCATGGATCACATGTTGCAATGCGTTACTCAAAAGCAATTCATGCATACAAATTGATACTGGAGTACACATTATTGCATATATATATATATATATA
>JAYMSP010000878.1:0-39660 GCA_036897095.1 Plantago elongata | reverse complement strand
GATTTTAGCGTCGAATCCACTCAACATTAAAATACGAAAATTATTCTAAATTCTCTACGAAAATTTTCAACTCGTATGACGTCGGAAAATAATATTTTATTGCGGTTTAAATTCGGAGAGAATTTACGGACCTTACATACTTGCAACATTCAATTATTACACTATTAAACATTCAGTCATCTAAGGTTTAAAACATTTATTATCATACCGAAAAAATTAAGATAAATGTTTATTCGGATTTATTTTAGATTGGTGAACTTCGACTACCTGTCTTTTGTTGTTCCAATACTGCAGTGGCATTTGAAAGACCCATCATCAAACACAATAGTAACATCAGTACATGCTTAAAACATTCAATAACTGTATTAAAATCATAATGACTCTTACTAAAACCGTTGCATTTGTACTTAAAACAATAACAGACTAGAAACAAGCAACAAAAACTAAAACTTAGTAACATTGATGCTTAAAACAACAACAATGCATATTAAAACTACAACAATGCCTATTAAAACTTTAACAAAGCTCTAACATGCAACACAAGCTAAAACATATAACATTAATACTTAAAACTATGTCTCTTATAACAATAATAATTCTCATTAAATGTAACAAAGCGGAAGCACGCTACACAAGCTAATGATAGTAAAATAGATGCTTAGAACAATAATGATGTTTTTTAAAACTGTAACAAAACCTCTTCAAACTAAAAAAAAAAAAAACAAATGCAACACAAATTAAAATTATAAACAAAGTAGATTAACACTACACAAGCTTAACAATGATACTTACAACAATAACAATGTCTATTAAAACTATATTAATGACTCTTAAAATAATAACAAGACAATAACTTGCAACATAAGTTAAAAACATTAAATTTGTTCTTAATACCATAACAGTGTCACTTAGAATTACAACAATGCCTCTTAAAATTATAATTAGCAGAGATATGCAACCCAAGTTAAACACATTGATATTGATGCTCAAAACAATAACATTGAATTTGAAATATATAACAATTCATCTTAAAACTATAACAAAGCAAAATCATGTTGAACAAGATAAAACCTATAACTATGATTTTTAAAACAGTGAGGTACATACCAATTTGTTGTTCAAGTATGATATATTTATTTTCATACCTGAACATATTCTCAATTATGATTTTAAGATATGACGAGCTAGCCTTTTCATCATTCTTGACTTGTGAATTTGAACATTATAGCAACTGGATCTGAAAGTTTTAAACAACGATTCATGAAAATTGAATCACAAATAACGAAACACACACAAGTTGGACACAAAATCATCGACGCTTAAAACTATGATAGTGACTCGTAAAAATATAATAGTACATCTTAAAACTGTAACAAAGCGAAAAATGCAACACAAGACGGTTGTTAATATAGAAACGTGCGTATGAATTTGTTGTTCAAATATGATACAATTTTTCAGATTTGAACAGATTTTTGGGAATAATTTTCAGATCTGACGGGCTAGCTTCTTCTTTGTTATGAATTTGAAGTTCTGATATCTTTGCAACTAGATATGGAAGTTTTAAACAACAAATCATGAAAATTAAGTTGCAATTCATGCAAAACACACACAAAAGCTTACAAAAACGTAGTGATTTTTACTCGATTAATCTCCATGGAAGCTAGTATGCTGGAATCAAGTGGAAACAAGGCGGAAACTTGCAGTATCCGGCAAATTCGAGAGTAGAAACGCGATTGAACGGCAAATTTGAGAGAGAAACACATAGTAGAATATTTTTGTGTTTTCCAGCCTTTTTTTTAGTCCTTATATAGACAAATCAGTCCGGTTTGATTACCCAAAAACCGTGTGGCTGGTCCAATTAATCGGTCTTTACATGAAAATCAGATTTTCCTGATTTATAGGAAAATTTTACCTTATAGTATACTCCACGATTAATGAAGTTGTTCTAAGTGTTACAATTTTAGGATTTCTGTTTAAATAGAGTAGTGAAATTGTTAAGTAATGAATGATTCAAACTGTACTGGAAATACCTATTTACCACTTCTTTTGAGTCTTCTTTGATCGTAACCAATTTCATACAGGAGCAGTTGCAATTGAAGCTTTATTTTGTTGCTATGTTTTATGTTCAAGCATAAGGACTTTGGTCGTTAATACTTTGTACAACCAGAGCATTTCTACTAGTTGGAACACTTTGCTTCTTATTTATGCGTCACAAATGAATAAGGAAGTTGTTTTTATAATAGAATTCCAGTTCAACTCAGTTAAATTTTTGTGTAAAAATATCATGCAAAAATTCATTCAATTACAATTTTATACCAAACAGGCACAACTCGCATGTTTAAATTAAAGTATTCGATCGCAGAATGAAACAGAGTCTTTATAACCTAGAATAGAACTTTCTTCACATAAAATAACTAAAACAAATTCATAATTTGAAACTGGTTTAATAAAGAACAAGGTATTGAACAGGGAAATAATATGAAGGGAAACATGTAAACTTTCTCACATACAATTATGTTAGACCACATTACACAATAATGCTCTTCCTCCACTCCCAGTAATTTGCTCTAACGGGATCAAGCTTCTGTAGTATGGAACATACCTTTGCAGCTTGGGTTAAATCCGACAGTTGCATGTCAGCAGAATTGACATCAATAGCATTTTCCAACTCATTGTTTGGTTGGTAGTCATGGCAGAGAAGATCCAAAACCATGTTCAAAGCATGGGTACAATCTGTTTTGCTCATCAAAACGTCCACACAAACTGATGCCACTCGTGGATCTTTAGCTATGGACTTCACATCGTTCTTGTAGAGTCCGCGCAGATATCTCCAAGGACTTTCATTATCAGGTTTGGCTAAAATGGATTTAACTGCATATGCAACTTCAGAGTCCCTCATTGTGTCTAAGCCCCCCAGCAGAGGAGATCTGGTTACAACAAAGTATCTCTGCAAACAACAGGTAACTAAATGAGTAGCAGGGCAGAGGAAACATACAGTATGCTTCAATGAATAGTGGTTAACAGAGTCATTTATTTTGCTATTTTTTGTATGTGTATTTATTAAATGGACATCCGTAAAAGGAATGTGTCCCAAGATTAGCTGGACGGAGGGAATACATTGTTAGTTCTTCCTAATCTAGAAAACTGGAAAAGATCGTATGCAGCAGACATCAGGAGAGCGGTCAATGGAACTCGGGAAGATGATTCTTGAGTAAAGGCACAGCCAAACACAAATTTCCAAAGAAATAATTAGTTAGAGGGGATAACAACTCCGGAATGGGAAGTGGGTGGTTACCCCACACCCAAAAAGAAGGATATATTAAAATCTCATCAGTTGAAGTTGGCATGGTTGTAATAATCGAGCAACGGCGCTGAACTCCAACAGAACCACAGGGAAAAAAGAGCAAGTGTTTTTAAGTACAAGACTTGAAAAATCACATCATATTAGAATAAAAAGGTGAGTGTGCCACGCATTTTGGGTGGGAGGGATATGATTTTCCTTTATTAAGAAGAATATAGACTTTTACAAGAATTTGGCTATAGGGAAATCAGAAATACAATTAGTTTTTTTATAGAAAAAGAAAGATCAAGCATTCTTTCTATAAACGAACTAAATGTTTTTGCAAACTTCAGCCCAAAAACTCCACAGTGCTACTTATCCCTCTCTAAGATCCTATGCAATTGGAGGATGTCAAATTTTAGCTCTCCTCCAGCTGCACTTCTAAAGCTAACGATTTTAAATTGATTTAATTCGTGCAATTTACAACAGTATAGAAACGAAAAATATCACAACAATGACATATTAGCTATATAACATGCAAGAGTCATGATCATCATGCAGTCTGTTGAACCACATGTTATTTTTTAATCAATTATTTTTTTAACACTACCTGATTCCAAGCAGAGTTATTGTATATATCATCTTCAAGCAGTTCATCACAGTATGTAAGCTCATCTTCCCACCCTCCAAGGGTCTGAAGAACCCACTGCAAAAAGAAGTTACAGTTGAAAATGAATAGTCGGAGCTTAAGTATACCTTCATGATTTTTATTAATAATACTTCATGCTTTTATAAGTGTTATTGATAATACCAAATTAGTTTTCAATCAGGAACTAAAAAAGCCCACCTGCCTGTGACACCAAGCATGATAGTGCTTGGCATCCTGATGGAAAATTTTCTTGGTGAACTCAAGCTCCGTAACGGATAAACCAGCTCCAAGTTTCTCCGCAAGCCACCTCCGGTGATGCCTAAAGTGATTTTTTTTGTTAATAATGGTAAAAGGTGTTGGATAAGCACGGACATAAAAAAGGAAAAAAGAAAGACTCCGCTATCTACTATGACTCATAAAGCTCAACAGATGAACAGTTAATGAGCATTTGTAAATGGCAACAATAGATAAAAAGAGAAGCAAGTTGGTATAAAGAATGAACTTGGGACTTGACATGAAGGGTATATATATGTGGTTCAGTTGTATATACTAATGAATGAGTATGAACATCCAAGTTCGGAACGAACAAGAATCTTGGACTTGCAGCAGCTGCATAAATGTCATGCAGTGCTTCAGCTTCACAATCAAACCTAAATCAACCAAGTATCCAGCTCAGAATTGAGCACTATAACTTTGTCAGTAGAATAGTGGGAGGTCATTAGTACTTAGAATTTTTCCTCTTCAGTTAGGCCAATTCAAACATTTTTGTCAAAAAATTAAATTATACATGTTGACAACATTGTTAAGCAATTAAAGGTGTTATCAAAAGCTTCACCCTTTCTTCTATTGAAAGTGTTACATGACATGGATTATAGTCCTGGACATTATTTAGCACGTGACACACATCACCATCTTGTTGTTGCTGCTGTTCGTTTTTGAAATTTTAATTCTGTGTGTAACTCTTTAACATAAGACACTAAATATGTTAGCTGGGAGCAAACAGAACAGTCACTCAGTGTCTCCATCAATTCCTTCAAAGTGTCAGCTCCATTCATGCCATGCTAAAACTACATTGGTCATATGTGGGCTATACGTGTTTTTATATGCAGTTTTTGCTTTATATGTTAAATGATAATGACTTTAAGAGATTATGTCATTGAACATCCCAATAAAAATATTAATATGTAATAGACAACTCCGAAGGTAACAGGGATGCCCTCGTATAAACAAATTTTGGAATACCAAAGAGTGTAACCCTTCCCAGGCAGCTCTCAAACAAGTCCATTTCACAGTGAAAACTAGACCATGACAGTGACTTGTCGAAGATCATCTCCATAAAGTGTATTGAAAGTAAGAGACAAATGCAGAAGTTCGAACTCCAATGTTTTTCTTAACAGAATGGGCAATAAATTAAGTTATTTCTAGAGTGCAATGAAATCACTCAATAATAGTCAGAAAGCATCATATACAATGGAAAGGGCTCACATATTTTTAAAGACCAGTGTCGAACTTCGTTTTCTTCTCTCAACATGACTGAGTGGGATAAATTACCTAAGGTTATTCCAGATCAGTTTGCGCATGTCTCCAGACATGCCTCGGAAACCAGATTAATTAATCTCCAGATAACAAAATTTAAACAAATTTGCATTTGTATGGAAACAAAGTTAGCTAAATGATTATATTCTATCAAATAGGAGTACTATAATTCCACTGATCCACACATCCTTTCTTTTCTTAACTTACTAAATGCGATCACATGTTTCCCTTAAAGGAAATACATCATACAAAAACGAAAATCATGACGACCATCTTTTTTCAGGTCTAACAAACACAGAAAAAAGAAACCAATCACTCACATTTCACATTCGAATACACGAAACAAAAAATTCATCAAAAAAGAATTAGTGAAATACCGTTGGTTACCATATTTGATAGTTCTTGGAATTGTCACTTGTTATCCTCTCAAGGAAAGCAAGTTCCTCATGTAAATCAACCTTAAGTGCCTCTAGTACTAGCCGCCTGAATTGCCATACCTAATACAAAAGGGTAAGATTTCAGCAAGATATCTCCGTTTCAACGCCTGAGGTGCCATACCTAAACATCTTCATCTTCATTTAGCTAAACTAACTGATAGTTAAAGTCCGAACCTTTAGCAAAACTAGCTGAAATCCCATAAGCTAGCAGATAGCTAATCAGTAAATATTCGAAAAAACAAACCCATCTATCTTATTCTTTGACAAGGTAGCTATAGTAAATCAGCCAGATTATTTCTTAAGAAGCTAAATCATAAAACTTATAAGCTAGCAACAATTGGCACTATAAAGCAACAAACTATGTTAAAGTTTGGATCTTTGTTTGACGTACAACTAAAAACTATGTCAAACACGGTAGCTTAAAGTGTAATTGCCAGAACTGAGGAAAATAGCCTCTTCAGTGAGCTAGCATATAAGCTAATCAGTGTAAATATAGGAAAAAATAAGCCATCTATCTTATTGTTTTACAAGTTAGCTATAGTAAACCAGCCAGATTACCTCTTAATAAGCTAAATCATACAACTTATATGCTAGCAACTATTGGCACTATAAATCAACAAACTATGTTAAAAATTGGATCTTTATATGCCGAACAACTAAAAACTATGATAAAGTTTGGATCTTTATTTGCTTTTTGGATCTTTATTTGACATACAACTAAAAACTATGTTAAACTCGGATAACTTACAGTGTAATTTCCAGAATTGAGGAAAATAGCTTCTTCAGTGAGCTGAAGAGCTCTGGGAGAACGCTCATCGGCGGAGTAAACAGCTCTGAAATAATCCATGGTCTCGCGAAACTCGTCGGAATAGGCGATCGGTACGACTGGATTCGGGCCGTCATCTTGGGGAACGGGCTGAACGTCAGCCCATTCAACCCTCCTGCTTAGAGGAATTCTTGCATCGCGACGATTCATAGGAAGCAAGAAAAGAGGAATTTAGTGTTGAAATCAAACGACTGTTTGTTTGTCTGTCACTATACAATTGAATTAATTGGATGAAACCTAATTTTGTAGTGTTCGATTCGACTAATAATTTAGGACCATTGACAAATAATACAAGGGCGGCTAGCTAACCTATGATATCTCTCAAGTAAGCATTGACTATTTTATATCGACCGGTAACTAATCGGCCGAGTCCTGATTCTTTAGACCGATACGATTATTTATAGGTAACTCTTTCGGGTTGTATGTTGGTCTCACAGTACCTACCTACCCATGTCATTTTCCGTGAACTTTGTCATCACCACTCGTGTGCGAATCAGAAAACTTCGTTAACCATCATGGATAAATTCCCAAAAGGTCAAGTGTATCCTAAATATTGTTCTCAGTTCCTTTAAACTCCTTCATTTGATTTGAAATTTTGAGGTGTTAAAATATTAATCCAAATCAAATATATGATATAACCAACTTTATTATAGAAAATATGTAATAATAACGCACTTCTCATTTTCATGTATACCGTAAATTTTTATAATTCTAAAGGTATAGATTTTCCATCACTTAGTTTCTTGATATTAGTTTGTGTTGATTTCTTAAAATAAAAAAAGGTAGCCTTGTAAGTTTGTTAATGACAGATCCATACATGTTGATTTTGAATCTTGATTAGTTTATTCATGTTTACTAATATAAGTAATAATTTTACACTTGATGTAATAAAGTTTAAAAATTGATACTATTATTTACACTATAAAATTTAAATATATCACTATTACAACAAGTTTACATAAATAAAAACAATCTAATTTATCTCCATTTACTTAAGTGAGTATGTCAAACACTCGATTATGATAAACTGATATTTTTTTCCGATATCCATGAAATTGTGATATTTCTAGTATGGAGTTAAGACTCAAAATGAAAGTTTAGGGGCATGTTTATAATTAGAATAGAATGAAGATGCAATACTGCAAATTGAAGAGATAATGTTGGAAGAGGACGCTTTTAGGTTTTGGGTGATATTATATCTGGTATCACACTTGATTGATTGAACTCAACTCAAATCAAATCAAATCAATAATCACAAAAAACCCTAACAAACACTTTCTCTTCACCAAACTCAAACCAGAACGAAAATCGTGTTTCTCTAATGGCAGCCACCCACCAAGCCTGATTTCTTTCGATTTTTCAATAGCCGTTGAATCACTCCTTCCTTCCTTCCTTCCCTCCATTTTCTTTGCTGCTAAACCTTCAAAGCTCTTCTTTTTCTTTCCCCCTCTTCTCAACTTTCCGCATTCTCGATTCCATTTGCTAATTTGATTCAGATTGGGTCTCGGTAAAGCTTCTATCTTTTTTTTGCTTTTTGATAAGGTTTCGTTCTGTTGTTATTCGATTTTTCGAAAAAATTGCTGCTTGAATGAATTCAATTGTGGAATGTGGATAGTTGAGGTTTGCTTATTTTGCTTTTCTGTAAATCTTGCTATTTAGCTACTGTGAGAATTGTTGCTGTGGATTTTGCCTGGCTTCAGTGATTCCGTTGATATAAAAAAGTCATGATTTTGATGACTGTCATACTTGTTAGAAAATAAATCAAACGAATGATGAGCTGTACTGCTTATCCTTCGAAATCTCGTCTACAATGGAATACTTCCAGTCCAAATGTTCGTTTAGTAATCTTAGCTGCCAAATTTGAGACCTACTTAGTAAGAGAAGCATTTTTACTCCTCATAGACCTAAAAAATCTTAGCTGCCCACTTCACTCTTTTGCTCTCTTATTTACTTTAAGCCTTGTGTTGTTGCCGGATTTGGTTGAGACCTCTGAATTACGACATGGCTTACACCCTGGTTGGTTCCAGTGGAGAAGTCTTGTAAGAATGGTTAGTTTTACCATGCTACTAAATCTAATTGGTTCTGTGGCGTTGCCAAAGCATACCCGTAGGATATAGTAGTAAGGTAGATGATGAAGTGTTGTTATGTATCCTGGCTGGTGGAGGGTATGTGCTATTTTAGATGAAATTTCCTTGACCTTACTTCTTGTAGTGGGCTTGGGTCTCTTGGTGGCCTGAATCTGAACCATATACTGTATACTACAGCACACACACACACTCACACACTACAGCACCTTGTAATTCGTCTGACTCTTAGCGTGCAGAGTTGAGAACTTTTTTGCTTGGCAGTTGCAGAATTGAGAACTTTTTTTGATTGACTACCTGACAGTTGCAGAATAGAGAACTTTTTTTTGCATGAACTATTGATACCTGAGGGTATGAATAAAGTGTCTAAATATGATGTTTTGGGAGACCATTATCTTCGATGTATTGCTCCTGATTAAGTATCTTTAGTGAACAATGTTACGTAGAAACTTTGGCATGTGTGTATCAACAATCAATCTTGATATTCCAAATCTTTCATTTATCATTCTTTTATTTATATACTCCTATTTATTTATTTATTTTGTTGTGTGAAGGTTACATAGATGGATGCTGGACTGGTTCACACATTGCACCCTGGACCTATTGACAACTCTATACTTACTCTACAAGAACGCCACAGATCTACGGAGATATGGAATGGACAGGATTTCGAGCCTCTGACGTGTAGGAGGTGTGATGGACACTTTTGGCGCTTGGGCCCCCTGCACCCAAGGGTACAACAAGTTTTGCTAAGAGCAGGATTTTATGGGGTGTATAAGGCTGGGCGTATTAGGCTGGACCATGCTTTAATAACAGCATTAGTTGAGAGATGGCGTCCAGAGACACATACTTTCCATTTTCCTGTTGGCGAGGCGACTGTCACACTACAAGACATTGCCGTATTGTGGGGTCTCCCTGTTGATGGCGACCCTATCACAGGTGTAGATACAAACCGCTCGATGGATGAATGGCAGGAAATATGTCATGAGCTATTAGGATTTAGACCTCCGCCAGAGGACTTTGACCGAGGCCGCCTCAAAATCCGTTGCTTACAAGAGAGATTCAAAACATTACCAGATGATGCATCGGAAGATACCGTGCAGTTTTATGCCAGGGCTTACATTTTGCAGTTGCTAGGGGGCCAATTATTGTCAGATATGTCAAATAATAAGGTGAAGCTGATGTACTTACCGCTGCTCAGGGACTTTGAAGCAGCTGGGAGGTTAAGCTGGGGTAGTGCAGTCCTTGCTTGTTTGTACCGTGCTTTGTGCCGAGCAACCAAACCCGAGACTTCGGATATATGTGGACCTCTAGTACTCTTGCAGGTAACAGCCTTTGTAGGGGAAACTCTGTGTTTGTGAGATTACAGATAGTAACACTGCTATTAGGCCGTTTTGCTCACTCCTTGAAACTCTGAAAATATTGGCATACCAACTGAAGTTTTCACTTTGTTCACATGTACTCTCTAATATTGCATGGATTTCCTGTTCGTGGATTTTTTTTTGGGATGGGGGAGGGTGTAACACGCTTATCCACATATTCCTGGGTTATATGTGTACATCACTCTATATATTATATCTGCTTCTGTTTCTTGATAAACAATTAAGAGTAGTGCTAAGAAATATGTTTCTTCCAAATATTTATCAGATCTGGGCATGGGAGAGAATCCCTTTTGTCCGTCCAGGGAGATTAGCACCTCGGCTGCAGCCAGTACCTGATATAGTTGCTGGAGAGCAACATTTACCTGCTGCACCATATGGTTCCAGGTATGAGTAGAAATTCAAATACCACAAATAAGTTTCCAAAAAATGAGTTGGCTTATTGGTGAATAACTAATTGATTTTAGGTGGAATGTTGGTTTCAAACTGGAGAGTGTGGGTACACATGTCCTAGTCTTATATAGAGACCAGCTAGACAATATGAAGGATGACCAGGTATATGAGATGTCCTAGTCTTAAAAAAGCAAACCAGCCTCTCTATTCTTTACGTTGTATTTCTATAATATATTGTTTCAAGTATATGAGATGTAATTCTTTTGTAGTTTATATGGGATCCATATCCTGGTGATGTCTTGGCCAGCCTTCCAGAGTACTGTCTGGCTGGGAGTAGAATTTGGCAAACAGTGGCTCCTCTCATCTGCTTTGATGTGGTGGAGTTCCACCATCCTGACCGTGCTCTTCGCCAATTTGGACAAAGACAAACCATCCCTGCGATTTGTGACACTATCCAGGACATACATTTTACTGATAGGCGTGGGAGGCAGAATTATGATTGGGCCAATCACCACAGGCAGTTCGTAGATATGTGGGCAGAGAGATCTGCTCGTGTGGTATCTGCACCTCTGATTGATTGTCAAATGGATCCAAATGATTCATACATGGTATGGTACCGGCAAATCACTCGCTTGTTGATTGGTAATCCTGCATCTCGTCCAAATGCAAGATATCATGGAGGGTCAATGGAGGCTATGGTAACACAATTTGCTCTACATTCTAAATCAGTTCTCGTGCTTTTGTCTTCATGAATGTTTTCTACTAGTATTAGAAATTTCAGTTGTAGTTGGTCCCAACCGAAGCCACATGCATAAGATTAGTGTAGTGGACATTCAGATACTTTGCTGGATGTGTGATAACACCGGGAACGATAGGGTGGGGAACATTGTCGTTCGTTTTAAGCTACATTCATTGCCCATAGATGAGAAGATGCTAGAGGATTGATTACAATGGGTTGGTGCTTGTCCATCAAGTGAAATTAATGGATTAAGGTCTTTCTAGAAGAATACAGGTGCAACTGTATAAGACTTGTTTAGAAAAGTCATACATAAAGATGTGGAGTCTTAAGACTAAGAAAGATCTGCTAATGTACACACACATTCACTCAACTCAACTCATCTCATCTCATCTCATCTCATCTCAGCATGATCCTATTATGGTTCATGAAGCATACCAAATAGCATTATAAGGTTTAGTTACTGATGGACCACTAACAACTTTGAGTTCTAGTTTTATTAGGAGAATAACACGTTGCCCATAGAATGGGCCAATTTCTTTTCCTATTGGTGATAAAATTGTAGTACTTTTTCCCTTAAACGGTTCATTCTATGGTGTGGAGGACTCGGTGTATCTTTCCTACTACTTCCTAGATCTGAGACTGGGTTATTTTGTTGTGTAATATCCCCAAAAACTGATCCTTCCTGTTTTAGTTAATTCCTTCCCGTTTTGAGAATGGTATTATTTATATGTTATTTGTTATCCAGGTACAGAGCTTACAACGAATATATAACCGGGCTTCTGAGACTATTCAGGATGGATATGACGTCTCTGGGGAGGATGCCCTTAGAGAGATCCAGGATATATGTGTCTATACACTCAGGGCAGCTCATGAGGACCACAGGCTGCCTGTTCGCCAGGATGTGGATTCACCGTCTCAAGTAGCAACCCCCTTTACAATGCCTCCCAAGGCACAGAGGGGAAGACCAAGAAAAAGAGGTGGTTTTGCTGGTGGACAAACAGCTGACAGCCGAAGAAGAGGATTATATGTTCCAGCATCATCACCATCGACTCCCATGTCATCGAATGTTCTTCCGCCAAGCTATGGTGACATGGTTGATACACCTCAGACATGGGACTCGTCAATTAGTGCACCTGAATTCCATGATACTGCAGATCCAAATACTATGCAATTGGATTCTGAAGGTATGGATGTCATTTATTTGTCACACGCTAGAGATTTTACATTTCTCAAAGATTGACCCCCCAAAGCAATTGCATTCGTCAGCTGTTCCCCCTGGGGGAAAGATCAAACGTAAGATTTTAAAGGGATATAGATCTAAAAGAATAGATCAAAGTCACAAGTGTGCTTTGCTGTTATCATACATACTATATGTGCATAAGCATCAAGAGTGTTGTAAGTCATATTGTAAAACTGACAGGTCTATTCTTTAAAAATGGGTTCACGGAAAGTTGGTGTAATTGAAGCATTAAAGTTTCTTCTTGTACACACACGTAGGAATTGATTCCTTCAACAAAACCTAAAAGGCCCACTCACAGTATTACTGCATTTTTGCAGATTCTACTAATCCATTCTTCCAAGCCCTTGGTAAGATTCGAGATATCTGTGCATGTACGTTAAGAATGAGCAACGGGGACCAGGCTGTTTTATCCTCTCAAGATATGTTTCCTGTTGGTCCGAAAACAAAACGTTGTAGGCCAAGAAGGAGAGGTGGGATGACAGGATATCCTGTTGGTGCAAACCCAGGGGTCAATTCGTATTATCCATGTACTCCTGGACAAGAATCACCTACACCATCTGCTTCATTTGGGTTAAATGGTTCTCCATCGCATGTGAATGATATTCCTGAAACGAACTTTGAGCCTCTAGTCACACCAATCTCCAGAGACTCCCCAATTTCGGAGTTACACGACAACTTACAGTCGGAGATGATAGAGTTGGATACCATCACTGGCAGTAGAGAAGCTTCCCCATCTATGCTAAATCTGCCATGCGATGCGTCAGCCAATCAAACTGCGACACCTATGCTGATGGATGATATTGCAAATCCTCTACCAGTTAACGAAGACGAAGTAATAGGAAGGGTAGATGAGATCTTGCCATCTGTAACTGATGCCCCTGCATCAGTATCTTGTGTAGGCACTGTAAAACCGGACAAAGACGACCCTATGACTTGCGAGCCAGAGTGTAAAGAGTTACAGGTTACGGAGAATACAGCACCTTTAGATTCGGCCAAACCTGAAAAGGATATCTTGGAGCCCCAGCCTCATCAAGTTGATGGGAATATCCCTGAGCCTTTACTAGAGCAGAATTCCTTTTCCAATGAACAATTGACAAGGAACCCTTCACCAAAACGTCAAGCATTGTATGTGCCTTCCAGTTCTGATGAACCAGTGAGGAAGAGTGATGGTCTAGAAACAGGAACAACTGAAGTTATTCCTGCTAACAGGAAAGGCAAGTCGTTGGACAAGGCAAGTCCCGCTGATTCAAGTCAGACCCTTGATACTGTTGTGAGTTGTCATGATCCAGAATCCGAGGTTGCCAGCGATGAGGTCGCAGTGAAAGGAGGAGATTCCCCTAAAAGGTATAAGAGACAAAGGCGTTCTGCACCAAAATAGAGTAGCAGTACTTCACATTTCTCACCTGACCTTTTGGAGTGGTGAAAGATTTGCTGTGTTTTTGTATTATTTTTCCAGTCCAGTTGGTGAAAAAGTAAAATTTAGACTAGTTCTTGTTTCAGGGGAGATAGTATTCAATATGGAAGCCGTACTTTATTCATCCTCTGCATTTTTATCACTGATGTTTTTGGAACTAGATCTCATGTATGTCGCTAGATGATAAAAATGAGATTGGAGATGTCATATGACTCGTACTGTAGCTCCACAGCTCCAATCTGGAGTTGTGTGATCTGGTCGGAACTTTGGTGATCGGGCCCGATCTGATCACCGGAAATGGGGATCGAGTCCGATCATTGTATTTTTTAAAGTTTCTTCGATTTATTTTTTCGGATGGTATCACAATCGGAGAATAGACCATTCCGTTTTGAAGCAGCATGGCTCACTCATTCCAGACTGCAAAACCATCTTGAGAGATATAAGATACGAACAGGAACATTGTGGATGCGGTAGCACTAGTCCCCGACAAGTTGATTCCTTGGAATAAGGAACACCTCCAGAATTATCAACTCTCGTCGAAGATTGCAAGAAGCTACTACACATGCCGTGGTATATCGATTTATATTGGATTAATAGATTTTCGAATTCAGTAGTTGACAATTTAGCAAAATTAACTAGCTCGGGTAAAAGGCGGAAAAGTCCTTTGGGAAACTCCTCCAATCTAGATTATACCTTTTGTCAAGTTTGATTTAAAATAATGAACACAACAAGTTATTCAACACACAAAAAAAAATAAAAAAATTGTCCTGCATTTTAACATTCATGTGATAAATATATCAAAATGTTCCAGAACCCGTAATAATCTCATGCACACAATATACCAATCCCTGCTCCTCTGAACTCTCTAGCTGTACTTCCAAGTTCCAAACCCATAGACTATACTCTAATAGCCAGAAACTCTTGCACACAATCCACACTCATACATTTGTTCGGTTCACCATCGCAGGACTACAAGGTATAGATGTTGCGCATGTTAGATGGATTGCATCTCGGGAATTGACATGTTTCAAATAGTTTTCCCATCTAAAAACTCCAGGTTAAATGCAAAATACCCCTCTAAATTATTGTAATTGTACATAATATTTCCTTTGAATTAACAAATTAGTACCAAACCTCCTAAATTATTAAAAATTGTACGCGAAACCCCATGATTTATTAAATTAGTCCATGAGTTATAAAAAAAGTGCACGAAACCCCTTGAGTTATTAAAATATGTGCGTTGAAACACCTCGACCTTTTTTTTCTTCATGCTTGCTCGTGTTAGGTGTGACAATGGATATTCTTTTAGTTTTTCTTACTCAAAATTATATTTTGACTTCACTTTTCCCCCCGTTACATATGACTAATAATAAATTGGTAGATAGTTGTTTATATGTAGTGACAATTTTAATTAGTGTTATTTATGATTATTATTTATATTTTAATAGTTCAAATTTAAGTCATTTTAATATTTTCGAAAATTTAGACTATCGAGTCAAACTACACGCCATACAAATTCATTATGTATATTTAGTAAAGAAAAGTATATAAAAGTGTCACTTTACATGATGGTCTTACATTTAAAACCTGTTTTGAAAAAACAATTACAATTATGGCAGATCTAATTTTTTACCCTTAATTTTCGTATTTGACTTTTCTGAAATACCCCTTGCTGCTTTCCCTTTAGCTTATAGCTCACGTCAATTATTATTCAGTACGTACGAACATTCCAACCTCGATTTTCCTCTCTCGCTTTTTCTTCTCTCTCGATTTTTCTTCTCTCTGTTTTTTTTTATCTCGTTTGTTCAGTGATTTTCTTTTGATTTTGCTTAATCTTCGTACTAGAAGCATGGATTTCATGGTTTCGTTAACCTATAATGGTCTCAATCATGCTTTTGGTATTAGATATGGTTTTACCTTTTCTGATTTGTTGGAAATTGCAGTTTCAAGGTTTCGATTGAATGATTTGGATTCGACGAGGTTTTCTTTATGTTGTTGATCGAAAGAGATTTTTGGTTTTTATTGATGATGACTTGAATAATATGGTTGGGATATGCAAACTTCATGGATTGAAGTTTTTGGATATGGATATTGTGATTGGTGGAGATGATTGCTTGGATGTTGATCCCATTAATGTTCTACGTAGTAAGAAAATGTATATTGGGGAGGCAGTGGTTCTAAACACGCTGAAACTAGGGTTGGTGGATCTGAAACTAGTTTCGGTGTTGCTGGTAGGGCTGATACTGTTTTTGGTAGTGGTATGGTGGTTGCACGTTGTGTTTTAAGTGAGAGTTCTCTAGTTACAGGTCATAGTGAAGTAGTTTCAGATGTTGGACTAGTTTTAGGACATGGTATTGTAGGTACATCCTCTGTTCCATTTACTCAAGGTGTAAGTGATGTCGTTTTGTATGGTGGTTTGTAGGAGGGAAGGGGCAGGAGACTGTTATCACTATGTTGACACTTGGAGATTAAGGAGGTTGCCAAGCTTTTCCCGGGGCGCGGGGGGGGGTTTATGCAGCAAACAATTGGTTCTACATCAAAGAGTTGATTAATCAACATACATGTGTTCCTTCACCTTTGATTGAGAAGGGTGATTTGTTGGCAACGACTTTGATGTGTGATCTTATTTTGGATTCTATGAACATTGCTGCGTGTACGGGTGCGAATGAGGTAAAGAAGTTTTTCTGGGACTTTTATGCAATTGAAGTGTCATACAACAAGGCTTATAGGGCACTCGAGAAGGCTCGTAATACTGCAAGCTGGCTATGGTTTCTAGAGCATCTTGACCAGGTTGTAAGTGGCGATCGAGAGCTTGCTATAATATCTGACCGTGCTCCTGGTCTAATCGAGGGTATCCCCGTTGTTTTTGGTGACAGAGCCCAGCATCTTTACTGTCTTGAGCATCTTAAGCGTAATTTGAGGGATTCGTTGGCAGTAGGGGCATTGCTAAGGGTCTAAGGAAGATGTTTGTTTTCGGACTGAGTGAATGTGCATATGATGTGCATGTTTCTGTGTTGAAGGAAAAGCTTGAATAGTGGCGTGATGAAGGCTCTTATGCACTAGTGAGTTTCATTGAATCTGTTCCATTGGATCATTGGACGACTGCATACTCTCCCCCGATACGTTATGGTGAGATGTTCTCAAATGTTGAGGAGTCATTCAATGCATGGATAAGCGGAGGTCGTGGTCTTTCAATTAAGCATTCGATTGATTGAGTATGTACGTGAGAAGATTATGACTCTTTTTGAGAGAGGAGGAACGAGTCCGTCAAATGGAATGGTGTCTTGTGTCCGAACAGGGACACGATGTGAAGGAAACTAGCTTCAGATTGTGAGCAGTGGATCACCATTACCTTAGAAGTCAATGTTGTTAGCGTTCAATCTGACCCCAGCGTCACAGTTGACCTAGAGGCAAAGACATGTTCTTGCAGGTGGTGGGAAGTTAACAGATTCCCATGTGCTCATGATGTGGCAGCGATGAAGAGGTCGAGGATCACACTTGATTCTATTATCGATCGATATTTTCATGTTTCATCGTACAAAGCTGCATATTCCTTCTCTATTTTTCCCATTCTTTCTATCTTGAAAAGTCAAATTACTCTGGAGATTCATCCACAAGAAATCAACCCTTCGACTACTAGGAGGCCGTCTGGTCATCGAAGAAGAGGGTGAAGACAAGGGGTGAATTTGTTCAGGTAAATATTTTTTAGACTTCTGAAACTAGCTAGAATTAACCCATGAAACTAGTTGATCTAACTTATAATATCACTGGAACTAGCTATGAAACTAGTGTACTCATACTTGCTTTTGAAACTAGTTATGCTTGCATACTGAAACTAGCTGTGAAACTAGAGATTAGATGCACAAAACTAACTTGTTTTTACATAATATTTGTGCAGGTGAAATATTGTAGCCGTTGTAAACAAAGTGGCCATAACAGGAAGACATGCACTGTTCCTATTGGTGGTTGAAGAATATTCCATTTTTTTGTCATTTCTTCATGCTTTCCGAAGACATTTTTTTTGTTGAATAAGTAATGAACTTTTTTTGCTGCTTCGTATTTTATTTTTCGAATGAGACATTTTGTTAGGGGATCTCATTTTTAGATTTTTAATCATCATGAAACTAGCTCAATGATCCTGAAACTATCATTAATCATCATGAAATTAGCTTTTAATCATCATGAAACTAGCTTAATTAACCTGAAACTATCATTTCATCATCATGAAACTAGCTTCATGAATCTGAAACTAGCTTTAATCATCATGAAACTAGATTGTACTATCCTGAAACTAGTATTAATCATTATGAAACTAACTTGTAAGGTCATGAAACTAGCGTTTTTTGGGAATGAAAAACTGATATTTAAACTAGAATAAAGACACTTGAAACTACCACAAAACAGAGTATTCAGAAATGAAAAACTGATATAAATGATATTTAAACTAGAATAAAGGCACTTGAAACTACCATAAAACATAGTATTCATGCATTTTTGAAACTACCATAAAATAGAGTATTCATACATTTTTAAAACTACCATAAACCAGAGTATTCATACATTTATGATATTAACCAAAATATACATATCACTCCACCTTTTTTCATATTTTCCTTACTTCTTTTTCAACATTGCTCTTGTATATTCTTTTACCTTTCTCGCTTTTTCTGCTTCATCATCTATTTCTTTCTGGGTAAGTGCATAACGTTTTTCCAGGTTGAGATAGCGACTCACCATTCTTGCCCAGTACCGACAACACACATCATATGCATTTTCATCTGCGTTGTGTTTGATTTCCCATGCATGTTTGCCACTTACCCTTTTATCTATTATCATCAGGCATATGATGCCACAGTCCACTCTAATCTATTGTGGGTTGTTTTCTTGATCAATTTTGATGAATTTTTCATTGCCAAACTTCTCAAAGTAGGAATCATTGTCTGCAGCCTTTTGCCCTTGCTGTTTTTCTGCTCTTTCTTTGTGAGTTGTTTCAACAAATCTCCTCTATCAAAAAAAGAAAGAAAAAAGAAGTGTTTAATGGAATTTGAAACTAGCTTTCACAGTTCCTAAAAGTAGTATTAATGGACAAGTGGAGAAAACATACCAGTGTTGATGTAGCCAAGAAGTATTTATCCTTCCCATTGGATTCATGGAGGAGTGAGTTGTACATAATCCATTTGCTCGATTCCATGTCCAACTCAAGCAGCACCCAATGTCCTTCCGAGTTTATTGGGAAGAACAATGCTTTTTCAGTAGAGAGATTGTTGAGGTTTTTAACTTGGTCTTCTACTGATTTGTCTTGAAAACATAGGATATCTTGTATATATAGTGTATTGTTAGTCTATCTTTCTCATTTTTTACTAAAATTATTTTGATAGATATATGTATACTTACGTAAAAGAAGGAGTTGAAGCATGCATAAACTCCTTGATTGGCATTTCTATTTGCTTCTTCAACCAGATTCCACGCCCAGTTATCTATGGTCTATTTCAAAAATTAATTTATTAGTACTCAAAGCAACATTAAAGCTCTTGAACTAGTTGGTTTTAATGCAAAATGTCCTGAAACTAGCTTATTTTACCATGAAACTAGCTTTTTATTGACCATGAAAGTAACTTATTGACCATGAAACTAGATTTATGAACAACAGGCATACCGGTACAATATAAATATAGTAAACATACCACATTACTCAATTCAAGGTCATTGAGTACGTCGACTATTTCCTTTATGCTTATTTTCTCACTAGACTCCTCGTAGGTCTAGCAATTGTTGTTGAAATTGAATTTAGATCATTAGAATAGTTTAATGATATATCGATTTAATAGCATATTTATATGTTACCGACCCGTCTTCAGGGTAACTGTTGATCCTCATAAACCTCTCCTTATCCTCGTTTGATAGGTGTGTTGTTGCCCTATATCTTTCTAAAAATTGAAACCCTGGTATATGGTTCCCCGCCTTGTTGTAATCTGTCAACATGTCCGACATCTTCATACGTGGGTTGTTTCTTTGGGATCCAACTATTTCAACAGATGCATGTGATAACAATAGCGAACATTTTTTTATCAGTTACTGAAACTAGCATTGACTATGATGAAACTAGCTCCTGAATTACAATGAAACTAGCATTAATCGTCACGAAACTAATATTTTTATAAGTTTATAAAATTACCTGGGATGTTGTAATATCTTGTGAATCAACCAGGTCAGATTCTTGTGATGACGGATCAATTGGAGCATTTTCTGTTGAGACCTTGTCTTCTTGGCTTGTTCCGGATAATAATAAGGACCATACCTCTTTTGATGTCGCACATAGGATAGTGGTGTTGCGTGTGATGTTCCAGGATTTCCCTCCTCCCTCTTGCTCTTCCTCTTCCCCTTCCTCTCCGGCCTTCTGCTTCATATACCATCTTTTGATATTCACTTACTTTTGACTCTAGGTCTATGATAATGCCACTCATGTGAGTGTTGTCCTCACACAATTCTTCATTCAGTTCCATCAAATTTTTCATCTCAAACCTCAAAGATTTCATCTCTTCTGCTTTTTTCTGCATTTCCTCATTGGCTGATGTCATATCTTTTACATCTAGCTCAAGCTCTTTGACCCTGTTGTTAAGGGTGGCAATTGTTTTGATGTAATTTGCAATATGGTTCTCCTTCATTGTTATAGAAGCTTTCGGCCGGTCTATATCACATTTTGCTGCTTCATAGAGTGCCTTAAAAATTCTTGAGCTGCTTCATAGAGTGCCTTGAATTCTTGAGCTTCTCTTGTATACTCCTCAACCTATTGTTTTTCCAATTTGTACATCTCCTCGTTATTAGGAACATCGGGGAAAGCAGATTCTTGAGAAACATATGGATAATCTCTTAGTAATCCTTGTTCTCTCATGTCGAGGATCACGTCAACAACGGACCTGATTAGTGACATGGTTTTATCTAAGTAATCACTTTCATTTTTAGCTTCTTTCCCCCTTTTCTCCCGTCTGAACCCAACCAAAAATCCCATGAAACTAGTATAACATGCCCATGAAACCAGCATAAAACACAATCCATGAAACCAACTTTAAACAAAAGTCAAGAAACTAGCTTTACATGCATATGAAACTAGCATAACACAAGTCATGAAACTAACATAAATGAAACTAAAATTAGTATTACATGCCCATGAAACCAGCATAAACACAATACATGAAACTAGCTTAAACAAAAGTCATGAATCCATCAATACATGCCCATGAAACTACCTAATACAAGTCATGAAACTAGCATACATGAATCTAGCATAAATGAAACCTAACAGAAGTAATTGAACTAACCACATCAATAGGATTGATGTTTTGCGAGTTGAAACCCAATGAGAAATTCGGAGATCCTCCCAACTCGGATATTAGGCTCCGGAAACTAAGACCTGCTTTATTTCCATCCTTTTCCAGCTCATTTTCTCCTTTTTTGTTTTTATTTTGTGCCTCATCATCTTTCACCTGAAACCAAATTAAATGTCACATGAAACTAGCATTTTGTAGTGGTGAAACTAGCATTATAGAGGATGAAACTAGCATTTCTTTTTTTGTTTTACCTCATCTGCTTTCTCCATTTGAGGATCTTGATCTGTTTTCTCTTCCTTTTCCTTCACCTCACCTTCCTCCCATGTTTGAGGATCTTGCTCAGCTTCCTTTTCTTTTGGACATTCTTGCTCTTTCGGAGGATCTTGCTCCTTCTCTTCTGTAGGATTTTGCTTTTTTTCCTCTTCGACCCCCTGTTGCTCTGTGAGCTTGTTGTGCAATTTTCTCAAGTCCCATTTTAGGCGTGTTGGGAATGCATCAGGTTGGAACGGTTCTATCAGTTCTTTGCTTTCGCACATCAAGAACTGTAAGATACAATACATGAAACTAGTCAAAAATCATCATGAAACTAGCCTAAAAGAAGTCATGAAACCAGCATAACATGTACATGAGACTACCATAACATAAGTCATGAAACCAGAATAAACAAAAAGTCATGAAACTAGCATAACAGAAGTCATGAAACCAGTATTAACATGTGAATTTTCATGAAACTAACTTACCAACAACTTTAGGATACATCCGGAGTGTGATTCATCACTGGTACACAGTGATGAATTCAGGTGACTAAGAATTCTCTCACTCCGGTTGTACGTCATAATCTTCCCAAAATCAGAAATGTAATCGATGTACTTCCAGGCAATGTTCTCCGTCTTGTTGTTCAGCAAACCTTTAACTAAAATCCACAGTACTGCATTATCTGCAAATTCACCTGAGTTGACCTGCAAGTTATAGTACATGAAACTAGTCAAAATCAACATGAAACTAGCATAAAAGAAGCCATGAAACTAGAATATACAACATACACGAAACTAGACTAACCTCTTTGTTGTTTATAAGCATTTCAAGCCTTTCATGTATCATCAATGATGTCAACTTTGGCCTGGCAGATTTGTTTTGTTTGTCTTTTTTCAGTACTGGATAGTTGTCGTTCACGAATTTCTCGTTCTGAACCATCATTCATTTCTTCAATTCAAGCATGACCTTTCCATCAGTTATGCCAAACCAGTCTTTTACATGTTTCTCTGTCACCACTACTGATTTGTCATCTACTTTCAATGTAATAGTTTTGTTGTTGTAATTTGACAAAACTAGTTTCAGATCTGCCATATTCTTCGTGAAGAACAGAGTGTCCACCTCGTCATTGATTAGCTTTTGGAATAACACCTTGAATGGTGTTTTGTCGAGGGCAGTTTTATGTTGTGAAAGTGGTAGAGTTTTTAGATACTCGATCTAAACATCCCTTCAGATCTCCACGGTAGAATGTTGTCTCCGTGACCTTTTGTTTTCCTGGAATCAATACATGCAAACAGTCAAATTCCCATTAAGCATAACATAAGTCATGAAACTAATAAAAATAAGTCATGAAACCTGCAGTGTAATAGAAGTAAAGAAACTAGCTTCATTAACCTGAAACTATCATCAACCATCATGAAACTAACTTCATTAACCTGAAACTATCATCAACCATCATGAAACTAACTTCATTAACCTGAAACTATCATCAACCATCATAAAACTAGCTTTATTAACCTGAAACTATCATTAATCATCATAAACTATAGTTAATCATCATGAACCCTGCATAATCATCATGAAACTATCATTTATTATCATGAAACTATGTTTTTAGATCATGAAACCATCATAATAAAAGTTATGAAACCAGTATTCACACAATTTATGAAACCAATACACACACAATTCATGAAACCAGTATAAGTCCATGGATCTGAAACTAGTAAACAAATGTGTAACATGAAACCAACTAAAATCGAAAGTTATACTGGATCTGAAACTAGGAAAAACACATGTTTAACATGAAACTAACTAAATGCAAGTAATATTAGTTCTGAATCACACATGCATGTGAATGTAACACTTATTGAACATGAAACTAACCAATATACAAAAAGCTTGTTGAAGAAGAATTAATGTAGAGGGAAAATGATTTTCAAATAATAGAAAATGGCAGTTGAATAGATGCGACAAGACGTTACAAGTTTGTAGAGATATTTTTGGCCGGTCAATTGTTGATTTATGCGTCCATAAAATAAATTGGACTTATATGTAAGTGTTATTTAGCGCTATACTCTTTTGTAAGAATTTTTATATAGTGTCTTATATAGGTGATTCTCTCTATTTTATATTTATATAAAAGAATATTGTACTGACTTTATAAGAATTTTATAGGATTTTATGCATATTTTTAATAATTACAATAATTTTATTTACTTTTTGTATTGATTTGGTGTGAAATAACAAAAATAAAAACTTATAATGACACTTAATGAGCTTGTATATCATACTTAAAAGAATAAAGGATTGAAATTTTATGTACATCTTTTAATTATTTAACAAGGTTTGGTACTAATTAATTAACTCACGAGAGTTTTACAAATATTATTAATAATTCATGGAATGTTATGCTTTTAACTCTAAAAACTCCCGACATTTTCAGGCCAAAATGAACCTTTAGATGTAATAACATATAAAGAAGCCAAACACCAGTAATCAAATTTAAAACCCAACAGCAGAGAATGTAGGGATGCTCCAATATTGACATGCTTCAAGATCAAACAGATTGTAAACAAATTATAGGTTTGATCGGCTAATGCTTAACAAGGTTATAAAGAGCAAGACAAGTGCAAGGTTTTATATAAATTCAGAACACATGATCTGTTTATAACACAAATAACACAGAAAATCTTTCACCAATGTCAACTAAAAACAAAATTTCAAAATCATTGATCTAACTCTCGGTCTGCTCCCTCAACCTTCGGATAGTACTCCTAACAGTGACAGCACTGGCGGTGTTCAAGGTGTAAGCTCCACCAGCTTTCACCTTGCCGCAGTCCTTGCACCCCCAGATACCGACAGCCTTCCTCTTCACGGCGTACTGCAACAGAAACAACATGTTCAGACAAGGAGAAGATTGAAATGATGCCCAAACATTGAGCTCATTAAAGTACGAAGCAAAAACAGTAAAACCACTAGTCAGTAACAGGTTAAGGTTTGGGTTCTAGGAAATTGTTGCACAATGGCATTTTAGTGGTACTATTCGGGACATCTTCCTAACAAGAGTATCTATATCAACTTAAAACTCAAATTACAGATGTAAATGTTGAGACTCATAATTTCAACGGGGACATTCAAATATTGAACACACAAATACAGAATTATCCAAACAAATGAATCCTTAGTTGCATACCTTTCCGCAGAACTCGCAGAAGTACTTGCTATGCTGACTGACTTCCATCTTCTTAATCTGTTTCCTCAAACTGGCACCATAACGGGTACCTGTGACGTTACAGGACTCATATCAAAACATAGCTCAAGCTATGAATAATCCAAACATTTATAGTCCATACTATATTAAATTCTAACATAAATAGCTACAATCTAGTCCAAACTAAATTGAAACCTAATATTTATCATAATCGATGGATATATAGTGCAGTAATTGGATGTTATAGTAAAATCCTATCACATTTCAAACAAACGAAATCATAACAGATTGACACATACTAGTATATCTAATCAACCGGAAATCAGATTTCAAACAAACGAAAGTGGATATCATGACACATACTGGTATATCTAATCGACCCGAAATCAGAAGTTTATTTCACTGGAGCAGCTACAAAATACAGTAAAAACCTAGATTCAGAACATATGGGTAACAGATAAATCATACACAATAGCCGAATCTAGTGAGAACGTACGTACCATATTTCCCGACGATTCCGACCTTCTTCGTTCTCTTGGCCTGCAGATTAGAATACAAATCAATGAACTTTCAGCAGTTCTAAGCAGAAAGAGGATCTATTCATCGAAATCGAAGGTTAGAGAGAAATACCATTGCAGCAGAGAGTGTTGCAGGGGATTGAAGAAACGGCGGTGAAAGAGAAAAGGGTGAGATGCAATATAAACTTATAAAACCCTAAAGGCCAGGCGCATGTTATTGTATTTTTAATTGGGCCTAACTGGGCTTCGTCATTCACACAGTTGGTTAGTGGATAGTGGATACTGGATAAATTGCAATCGTTTTAAAAGACTCTCTTTTAACATTTAATTATAAAAACGGGTGGAAAAAGTTTTTATAAGAATTCTAATAATTTTCTAATATTGTACTAATATTGTATACAAGCAAAATGACACACGGAGCCTGCGTATTACTAATGACATGTAATTATAATTATAATAATAATTATTATTATTATTATTATTGTTATTATTATTATATCAATGTCTCATTTCCAACCTAATATTTTCATTTTATTGGAGTGTTAAAGTAAAATCAACTGATTTGGTAATTTGATTACGGTATGTATATATAGTAGTCAGCTTTATGTAAAAACATAACACAATTAACGTTTTAGTAGTCTTTCTAACTAGTTGTGAGCATAAATAAATTATCAATCATATTGTGAAAATGATTATTGAGAAGTTAAGTTTTCGAAGTGTGTTCACTGAATATAATGTTGTAAACATTAATATGATATACTATTAGGTCAATTTTTGATGAAAAATGATGTTGAACTAAAAGTATTGTTGAATTTGAGAAAGGTATTTAAATGATAATACTCATACTAATTTCAGGCCGCATGCAATTCTTGGTGTACCATGGTCAAAGATAAAAAATAAAGAAATTGTAAATTGTAAAACAAATTGCACATGCTAGTTTAATGTTTCAAAGTATTTTGCAAGAAGTACATGTATTGGTGCATGAAATGTAAAAATGAACTTTCCGCAATAAATTAACTCTAGCAACATTTTAAGTAAACAATGATAGTAACACTTCATATTATCACAACTAATATGGAACTTGACATTCATTTGAACTTCATGATACACCATCAGTAGACGTTAGATGCAAAGCCATATGCATGTACATCTTTGTTTTAATGGTCATTTACTTACGTAGTAGCACACTTACTATTGGCACAACGTATTTTCTGGTCCTGAAAGAATGTCATATCATCTTGTTGCTATTGCTATTTGCAATTTCAATTTCACAAAGAAGAAGAAGAAGAAAAGGAGGAGGAGCTTATGATCCGAAGTAATGAACCTGCTCAAATAACATTAGATATTTAGAAGTCAGAGTAAGAAGTGCATAATAAAATTATAAAGGCAATAAAATTTCATGTTGATATAGTATAGTAGAATTAATTTAAAATATATTAGTACGTGAAAATATAACTTTTGAGAATAGCATGTGAAGATATAACATTTGAGAAGGCATTTCCAGGAAGTGAATGTAAAGAAAGTGACAACGTTAGAGCTATGGTTCAAATGGAATTGCCTAATAGAGGGTATTTGGTTCATAACACTTATACTGAGATCTGAGTCACGCATAACTTTGAATGCATAAGAAACTAATGCTGCACACAATAGTCTTTTGTTAAATTATAGGTCACACTTCTCACATACACTGCTACACAACAAACAACACCATATTAAATGATCCAAACAAACTGATCAATGTCATTCGTCTTGCAGTTAGAGAGACAACAATCAGGTGTGATGTTTACTCACGCCTTTATGCACCGCTAAACGCAACCAAATTAATAGTACGGCAAGAAAATATATAAAATTGGTTCAGAGTAGACTCAAACTATCTCTATCTCATCAAAGCAACATTTATTCCAACTCTCCTTAACATAAACCATGAAAGAACCAACATCTGATCGGGATAAATAGAAGAGGAAATCAACTGACATATATTGTACAATGAATGAGTGACCTATTGAACTTGTAATCATGCATCCTAGTCCCAATATTGGTGTATATTGTTCGTACATATTATCATTGAACTTATAGAAATAAATGATTGATATACATATTTTTAGCACAATATTTTACCACTAACCTAGTATCTAAGAGTTATGAATTGCAACACAACATAACATGAAAATCTGCCATCTCTGTGATTATATGTTGGGCATCCTAAACTAAAAAATACATATAATTATAACATAGTAGGAGAGTGTATAAAATCTAAGCATTTTTTTTATGAAAAAGAAGAGTTGAATGTAAAGAAGACCACAACCCATATGGCAACAAAATAAAATAAAATGAAAAGAATAGAAAAAGAAGAGCTGAATGTAACCTCAACAGTGTAGAATTTTGTGTAGGAGGAACTTATAAATTTCAAATAACACATGTGAACGCCCAATCATGCTGAGCTTGGCCCTGAAATTTTCATTAAAGAATCTAAATTCAGAGCTATAAGGATGGAATATGGCAGCAAAAAAAATGAAAAGAATAGAAAAATAAGAGCTGAATGTAACATTTGCAGTATAGAACTGTGTGTAGGAACAACTTACAACATAAATTTCAAATAACACATGTAGAACACCCAATCATGATGAGCTTGGCCCTGAAATTTTCATTAAAGAATCTAAATTCAGAGCTAAAAGGATGGAAACATAATTCATAGAATGTACTCTTGTACACTTAACTGAAGGTAAATGAGATGTGTTAATGCATGTTGTTAAGAATTATAATCCAATTGAGAGTTACATGTAACTAAGATTGCCCTAATTGAGAAAAAAAAATTGAGGAAAGACCACATTTCTAGTATAAGTCCCATCATGTCCTAGTAACCTTCCATTCTTAATCAACACTTTGGTGGTTTTCGCAGAGACACCTCTCGACAAAAGCAACATATAACTGTCCATGGCTGAAAACATGATCATGTAAATATATCCTGACATGGGTTATAGTTTGACCTTGAGATTTGTTTATAGTAAGTGCAACACTTAGCCGCACCGGGAATTGCCGCCTTGTCATTTTGAATGGTAAGTTTGCATCATCTGCAGTTTGAAAAGACATTCGTGGAAGGAAAACTCTGAGGCCCTTGGACTCGCCAAAGAATTTCTGCGTCTATGAAGTTTCTACCAAAGCCATGACAAATTAGCCTCGTTTTGCAAAGGCCTATTCTTGGATCAATGTTTCTGAAAAGCATGATCTGACTTCCTTTTTTTACAGTTAACTTGTAATGATCGGGATCCGAGAAGAATATTTTAATAATATTTCGAGTATAGTTCTTGACGGATTAGTAAAATGTTAGTTCGTCAACGAGTTTAAGTGAATTTAAAATTTAAGATGACTTTAGTATTTGAGTCGGTTTAGGATTCAAATTAGATTAAATCTTTGAAGTCATCTGACGAATGGTTAATAAATAAAGAAATAAATACATAAAGATTTTAAAGAGCGTAGCATGCCAGAACAATTTAAAATTTTATGAAAAACCGTACATGGAAATTATCAAACGAAGAAGTGAATAACATGACTTGATACAAATAAATTAATGTGTTGATTCAATTAATTAATATGTTAAGTAAAACTACTAAATTAGACAATTAAATAGATATTAGAAAAGATATGAGTTAATCAGCCCAAGGAAAAAAAGTAAAATAAGGAGGAAACTTAATTAAAGGGATAATTATGAAAAGGAGTCTGTAGGATGGGAGAAAGCTGGAGAGACGGTAACACAGACCGACTTATCTCCTTTTTAGATCGATTCCTTCTGCAATTTCTCTCTCTCTCTCTCTCTCTCTCTCTCTCTCTCTCTCTCTCCGATTTTTGTCTTCCCGTCTCGCTCTCGACCTCACCCTCCTTCGCCTTATTCTCTCACCACCACACCGGTGTCTCTCCGCCACGGCGCTACCACCACCGTAACCCCTCCTTCGCACGCGTGATAACGCTTGGTACGGAAACCGATTGGAAAAAGCTTGGAGCTCCGGTGGCGGTTCGAAACGGAGTGGTTAGTCCGGCGAATCCAAGGCGACGTCTCCCCCTTTCTGAACAGTTTCGATCTGGAACGGGAGGTGGACGAGTTTGGAGAACTAAAACCCTTCGATTTCTGCTCCGGTAAGCTTTCTTCTCTTGATCGAATTTTGGGTTGGGTATTTGATTTATTGTCTCGTTTTCTTATTGAAATTCGAATGCCTTTTGCTGGTTATTGTTCTTGCAATTGTGTCTCTGTTTTCCTTGCCCGTCTCGTTCTTGCTTGCTAAGTCGACTGTGGGTTTGTGTTGTGTTACTTGATCTCTGTTGCCCTTTTCTTTCCGTGCCTTTTTCTGATTTCTACTGGGTTTGTGGATGTACAGATTGGCTACGACTGTGGCAATTCGAATTGCTTTCGCACTCTACTCTTACCTTTTTGTGAAGCTGATCAGGTTGTCTTGATGTGTGTATGTCGGTTTAAGTTTATGCGCACTAAGTTCACGTTGAATTCGAGGAATCTGTGTTTGTTGCCTACGTCATCAAGTTTTCTTACTCCGTACTTCTGCCCATGTTGTTGATTGTGATGTGAATCGATCGACTTCATTCTACTATAGTCAAATTCGATCTAATATGTGCTTGTGTCTGCGGTTGTTGGTTTGTATGCCCTCTTTATGCTCTCCAATGTCTTTCACTAAAATGACTGCAAGTTTGATAAATTGACTAATAGTATCTTGAGCAAAGAATCAGCTCTGCCTGATTGGTCAGTAGCTTGTGAGTAATGTTTTTGTTCTGCGTGAGGTCTAGGGTTCGAGTTAATTTTTGTAAGCATTTTAATTATGTGATTTTACAACGTATCAAAAGATATTCAACAAATGTCTGAAAAGGTAAACAGAAGTTTAAACATTAATAAAAATTTTGATTCATAAGCAGTGGTCGTAAAATGACGAAGATACGCTTGGTACATTAATTAACAAAAAGGAGTTGAATCCAGCATAGAAAAGTTGTCTGACGGTCGGTAAGATGTTAACGACGTTTCTACTAATATAGGTGATTAACTAGCCGACGAATTAGGCGATCTTGAGAATAAGCAAGCATCCAAGCCAGGTATGGGTCGAATCTTCATAATACCTTGCCTTTATTATTATTTTTTTTGAAAATAGCTGGTTTTATAACTGTGATTTGATAACTGTTAATATTATATCAAGTGGCGGGACTTGATATAATATTATTTTACTCACTGAGGATCAAGTTATGTGCATATCCCGAAAAGATGATTTATGATGCATGTGACGTGTGAGAAACATTTTATGAAAAGCATGGATAAATGTTAGCTCTCATATATGTTGGTGATTTGTCTTTGTGACGCCTGTCTACGTGATACTGTCTTTGTGACGCCGTCTTTATGGCGCTTTGTCTTTGTGACGTCGAGTACTCATGATTAATTCCCCTGATCAAGGAATATGCCGTAGTTAATATTATATTAAGCGACTGGACTAGATATAATATTATTTTACTCACTGAGGATCAAGTTATGTGCGTATCCCAAAAAGATGATTTATGATGCATGTGACGTGTGAGAAACATTTTATGAAAAACATGGATAAATGTTAGCTCTCATATATGTTGGTGATTTATCTTTGTGACGCCGTCTTTATGACACTTGGTCTTTGTGATGCCTGTCTACGTGATACTGTCTTTGTGACGCATTGTTTTTGTGACGCCGTCTTTATGACGCTTTGTCCTTGTGACGCCGAGTACTCATGATTGATTCCTCTTATCAAGGAATGTGCCGTAGACACTCTGTTGCAACCGGAGTTATACTAGTGGTCGCAACATATGTTTGAGTGAGCTAACGTGTTTTGAAAACTGTGCAAATGTTTGTAAATCCATGTTGTGGCTTTTACATGCATGTGCTGAATTGTGTGAACATCTGTTAATTGCAATTAGTTGATCCGGGCATTGTGTATTATGAAATTCACCCTTGAACTTTGTACCTTAGACAAGAGTTAGTTGGACGTCCAAGAAGCACCATTTTGCTGACGAGGCTGACTTTTAGAAGCTACTAGTCTCTTGGTACAGTAAGACTTTGTACTTTTGGCCTGTATAATATTAACATATAGTTGAGGTTTAGATATGTTGTACTTTTGGATGTAGATATGTTGATACCAGTAGCCACTAGACTGTATATTATTTTGAAATGATTTCGCTAAAACTCTGATGAAAATTTTGTTTGAAAAATCATACTAGCCCGTGGTGTTAGCTTTTCACATTGTGATGTTTGTCTGTGTGACTGATAAGTGGATAAGGCTTCATGTGAGCGGGGGAATGTTCACACGGCCGGTCACGCCAACGGACGGAGTGGTGGATATGTTACTAAATGAATATTAGATGTAGTGGGACCCACGGTATGGTCTCGGGGCGTGACATAACTTGTGAGGTGGTAAGTTGCCGGGACAAAGTGAATACATGAATTCAGGTAGATACAAATTATGGGTATCATCATCCACATAATCGAATGAATAAAAAGTAGTTTCACAATCACCTGGAAAATCTTGTAGTATGATGTCATTCAGCTTGTTAACCTCATCATTTCTGGGAGTTATTATTGCCCTTTGTGTCATATATGCAGGATCCATTTTATAGGAACTCATATTAGGGAATATGGAATCAACCAATTGATTTACTGAATATTCATCTTCCCATGGTATCACCATAGTGCTTGGAATTTCTATCATATCCTCTTGCACAACAGTCTCTTCACCATTACCAATCCTAAGAAGGAAATTTGAGAAATTTTGATCAAATTCGGCCTTAACGTCATCTGTCAAACGAAGAAGTTGTATACATGACCAATATGTGAAAGTATCATGCTTGAGTGCACTGATTGTGATCTTGAGCCACCTACCACTACAGGAACACTAATTAAACTTCTATATAGAGTGGAATCATTCAGAATATCTGAATCATTGGCAGTGAATTTCAGATTTAATTCCATGGGGCTAACTACAGGCTTACAATCAGTCAAGCATGTGTCTTTGAGTAGCTCCATGACATATTTCCTTTGGCATATGTGTATGCCTTCAGGCTTTCTATTAATTTCTAAACCAAGAAAATACTTAACTGAGCCTAAGTCTCTGATTTTGAATTGTTTATGCAGCATTTGTTTTACTTCATTGATGAGTTGATTACTTGAACCAGTTATGAGTATATCATCTACATATACCAAAAGAGCTATAAAACCTTGTGAATCACTCTTTGTGAACAGAGAATAATCAGATTTTGACTGCTGAAAACCAAGATCCTGCAGTGTTGATGAAAACTTCTGATTCCATTGCCTGGAAGCTTGTTTCAAACCATAGAGTGATTTGTGCAGTTTGAAAACCAAGTTTTTATCTTGTGAATTCAAGTGTGAAGCTTGTGATACATCAGTTTGTGTATTTCCCCCTTGAAACAAGTATCTAGGTGGTATTTCAATGTAAATATCTTCATCAAGATCACCATTCAAGAATGCATTATTGACATCCATATGTTCACATCCCCAACCTTTGGATGATACAATGGCTAATAAAGTTCTAACTGTGGTGAGTTTAGCCACTGGACTGAAGGTTTCCACATAATAACATCTAAATCTCTGTGAATAACCCTTAGCAACCAATCTAGCTTTATACTTATCAATTGTGCCATCAGGGTGAAGTTTCAATTTGAATACATACTTGCATCCTATGGGTTGATGACCCTGAGGAAGAGAAACAATTGACCAAGTTTTGTTATCTTCTAAGGCTTGTAACTCAGCATTAATAGCTTGAGTCCACTCAGGTGATTTGATAGCCTGTGAATAAGTCTTTGGCTCAGAACTTGATACAATGTTAGCAGAAAATGCAATATCAGTTGAAGCTAATTGCTGTTATGATATGTGATTAGAAAGTGGATGAGCAGTAGGCCTAGGCTTGTGAGTGATTCCATGATGGAAATCATTGAATTTTGCTGGTATTTTAACAGTCCTTGAAGAAATTCTTAACTGTGGAGCTGTGTCAACAATATCACTATGATCAAATGAAGAACTTCTATTATCAGGTGAGGAGCTGATAACATCAGGTGATGAAGTGACAGAATCTGGAGAGATATTACTATCAGGTGAGGAACTAATGTTATCAGGTGAAGATGTACTGCAGTCATTAGCTAAGTCATGAAGTGGAGTAGTGACTACATCATCTCTATGAGATATCTGCTGAGAAATATCCATGACTGAAGAATCAGTGAAATCAGTAGAAATCTGATGATCTGCAACAGGTAAAATTTGATTCTTGTCTGAAAATGGAAATATATGTTCAAGGAAGTGAACATCTTTGGAAATTATCACTTTATGTGTATCAAGAACATACAATTTATAACCCTTTGTGTTTGGTGGATAACCAATAAAAATACAAGCAAGTGATCTCTGATCAAACTTTGTTCTTAGTTGAGCATGTGTAGATGCATAACAAAGTGATCCAAAGATTCTTAATTTGCTATAATCAGGTGATTTGTTAAACAATCTTTGAAATGGAGTATCATTATCTAATAATGGTGAAGGGGTTCTATTAACAAGATGTGATGCAATAAGCACAGCACCACCCCAAAATTTTAAAGGAAGACATGATTGAAACATCAGAGATCTTGCGATGTTCAGTAGATGCTGGTGTTTACGCTCTACTACTCCATTTTATTGTGGAATGTATGAATGATTCCCAAAGATTTTAAGTGGGAAGAAAGAGCAAGAAACTCAGAACCATTATCAGTTCTGAGCTGTTTAATTCTAACCTTGAACTGAGTTTAAATGAAGCTGATAAAATTCAGCAAGATGGTTTTCACTTCAGATTTGCTGGTAAATAGGTGAATCCAAGTGTATTTTGAGTAATCATCTACTAAAGTAAGAAAATATCTGTGTCCATTGATAGAACACATGGAGTATGGACCCCAAACATCAACATGTATCAATGTAAAGGGAGAATGAGTTACATAATTGCTAATTGGAAATGATAATTTTCTCTATTTTGCTCTTAAGAAAACAGTACAATCTTCAATGTTATTTTTGTCAACATTACAACAATAAATTAACTTCATCCTCTGAAAAGAAGGATGACCAAGTCTTGCATGCCAAATGTAGGTGGAAGTGAGCTTGGTGACAGCATGAGCAGCAAACTGAGAGTGAAACTGCTGAGTATGAAGTGAAACATCACTTGAATGTGATTTATTTGAATGAAAATTGAGGTTTGAAAGCTGTGTGATGCTCAAAACAAATAGAGACTTATATCTCTCAGCCAGACCAATCCTTATCCTTGAAGTAATCTCCTGCAAAATACAGTCATCATGAGTGAATATGAAATGAAACAACCTGAACTTGGTGATTTGAGTAACTGATATCAGGTTAACTGTGAAGCTTGGTACATATAGCACATTTTCAAGAGTTATATGTTTTGATATATGTACATTTCCTATTTTTGTAACAGGTAGTTTAGTTCCATCAGGTAGTTGCACTGAAGAATCAACATTGAACACATGGGAAGAAAAGAGTGCAGGATTGCATATAACATGATTTGTGGCACCTGAATCTATTATAAAAAAATTGTGCAGGTTATGAGATGTTGAGCATACTATATCAGTAGAGTATGAACATGTAAAATTACCTCCCATGGTGTTGTATGTAGCAGTTGTATCTCCATCTTCCATATGCTGCAAACGTAAGTTGGAATCAGCAACTTGAGCAGCATATGCAGCAGGGTGATGTATTCCTTGTTCCAGCATTTTCATCAGCTGATCCACCTGTGCCTTCATCATTGTGTATTGAGCACCCATGTCTGAAGAGGGAACATCATCTACAGTGTTAGCATAGTGAGATTTTGGAGCACCATATTGAGAAACCTGAGAGTTGTTTGCAGCAGTGGAACTGTTTGGATTATTGAAATTTCCACCATATCCCCCTCTAGCATAGGATGGTTTCTTGGTGAATTTGAAGTCATTTGGAAAGCCTATCAGTTTGTAACACTTATCTACAGTGTGGTTGGTGAAACCACAGTGGCTACAACCCCTTGATTCTTTGCCTTTCCTTTTGAATTGTTATGCAGACACACCTTGCCTCATGTGATATGTTGAGTATTCTTACCAAGATTTGACACATTGTGCCTTGAATTCTTTTTCTTTTCTTCAGTGAGAATGATTGAGTATGCCCTCTCAAGTGAAGGAATGGGATTCTGCATGATTATATGTCCTCTTATACCATCATAGGCTTCACCTAAGCCCATCAGAAATTGAAACACCTGATCAACCTCACGGATCTTTCCTACATTGGTAAGATGTAAGCATGTGCAGTGTCCACAAGTGCACCAATCACTGCTTGGAGGAGGCCTGTACATGTGAAGTTCTTCCCAAATGCTAGCTAGACAGCTTGGTGAAATACTCCATCATTGATTGAGATCCTTGCACAAACTGGCTGAGTGCCAGTTGCAGTTCATAGATTCTAACATTATTAGTCTGTGAATACCTTGCTTCAAGCTTATCCAACACATCCTTAGCAAATACACTCTGAACTATTGTGCCTTTCACCTCATCAGTCATTGAATTATGCAACCATGAAAGAATGAGGTTGTTGCACCTCAACCAATACACATACATTGGGCTTTCAATTAGTGGCCTGTTATAGGTACCATCAATGAAGCCTAGCTTGTTCTTAATTGACAGATTCAGCACCATTTCACGCCTCCAACAGATGTAGTTAGGCCCTTTCAGGATAGTCTTAATTGCTCCAGATGTTGCAGTGTCATGTGGAAACAGATGATAAGGACTATCTGGATTAGTGTGATCTAGTTCCTTATCAGCAGCACTCACATGAACAGGTGATGGATGACTTTCAGTTGTCATTTTCCTTACTCAGTTTTGTTGAACAAATCTAACAGATTTTGTAAGTTTGATGATCAATAATTGTGAATCAATGAAATGTGAGAATGTATATGAATTCAATTCTCAGAGAAACTGATAAAATCAGGTGAAACTGATGTAATAATGTGATGATCAACTAATATTATGTCTATATGAACAGATGAAAATGTGAATTTATGCTACAAATCATGAATCCTATGACATTGTAACTATTTTACTGATTGAAAACAGAAAATTCAGTTTGATCTGATCAACACTTAATAATAAACAGCTTAAGCTAAAGCTTTATGAAAGTATCAATGAATTTTCAGCTGATCATGAACAGATCTCCTCAAACAAACGGTTGAATCACAAATTTGAATCCGATCAATGCTAAACAGAAAATCAATCAATCGCAAGCTATAATCGAAACATGAGCTAAATTAATCAATAACTGTTCATAATGTGAATCGATCGCACCAATCAGAATCTCAACTAAGCTATGATACCATATCAGAAATTGAACACTGCGGAAGCATTGTGAAGAGATGAACTTACATTGAAGATCAGATTGAAGTGTTAGATGCAGAAGAACATGAAGATCAGTGATGATGATGGATGATGAAATGCAGTTAGAGGAAATGTGCAGAGAAGTAAATAAACTGCTTTTGTTGTATTCAGATTGGAAGAAAAAATTTACAGATTATTCTAGACTGAATGAACTTAAGCAGCTGATAAGAAAAATATCTATCTTATTTATACTACTATCTTCTATATTTATGCAATGCCTAATCTAACATTATTGTGATACATTTGCCGAAGAAACTGTATACAAGTGTTAATCAACTATACAAGAACTAATTACAATCACTAATTTCAGCTAATGCTATAAGATTCCAAACTGAATCAAGATGTTCACAAGCTCCGTTGTCTGTTCTGTTTGCTCTGTTCTTCTGCATTGCATCTCTTCTCCAATCTTCTTCTCACATTTCTGAGAGCACCCCACCATGTTTTGTTTTCTACAGATATGGGCATATCGATATCAATACCGACATGCTGGTCAGGTTCATCGTCCTCATCATTCGAGTATATATCGAACTCCACAGCAACAAAATTAGTTTCTGTGGAGTCCCAGAGCAAACCAGTAAGGCCTAAGTTCCCACCTGTAGAATTTTCAAGAAATACTGAACCGATAGGTGATAGAAAGAAGGTAAAGCCATCTCCATACTCAGTAGAATTGAAAGAGTTGACGACAAACGTGAAAGTAGTTGTGAAATCTGTCAGATTCTGCGAAGCTCTATCCCAAAGATGCAAGGGGTGGGCGTATGTCACACGGCCTGCCACAAATGTGGCTCGTGGAGTGAGTTGCATATGACTGCTATCTAATCGAGCTGATCCCTCATAGGTAATATCTTGATTGTTGGATGATGAGAAGCTACTGAAATTGAAGGTTAAAGCAGTTGCAGCAGGGATAATCAGAAAAACAAGAATGGTAATGCATTTCATGCCTGATTGGTAATGAATATCCATATCTGTGGCTGATATTTTATCAGCAGCAGGTCAATATATTGAAATATATTGTGTGTAATCTTGATATTCTACGTTGTGGAAAAATCTTCTCCATGACTCAGTCAGAGTATACAAGTCGTTTAAACGTGTGTCATTAATAAGTCCAAGTCTTTCATTTAATATTACTCAGTATCCAACTCGGTTAGGGATTGTGTTATACAGTTAGTTTATCAAGACTTCAGTTCACTCCAGATATTCCTCAACTCAATAAAACAAGACATGCAATATATAGCTAAGAATCCAGCTAACTAAACTTGTGTATCTACTATATATCAGTGATCTTGTTTCGGAAAAAAAAACAACTACAACACAACAATTAAAGAAAGAAAAAGTCGATATCATATCTTCAAGGTCTCTTCCTTTTGGACTTTCCAACCCATTCAGTGGTGGAATGATTCGTCTTCCAAGTGATCGCGAAACATATACCACCGTGTTTATCGATGAACATCCAAATTGTTGCCCAGTTAATCCAAGGCTCCAACTTATACTCCTTGCAAAAATCATGCCATCCATTGTCAAGATAATAAAACTTAGCACCTTTAGAAGTCTTGAAGTTCATATCAAATCCTTTTCCATCAGGGCCATAAGTCGTGACCTTTATCCCCACCTTCAGCCTCTCTTTCGCATTAGCTCCCAACATGTTTAGGTAATATTGTTCTACACTGCTCTTTTTTAGAATAATCCTGCTCTGGGTTTTCTTAGTATCGGTATCCGTGATTTGCTTCTCGAAAGGTGGGCTAATCTTATCGCCAGAGATGAGTGTCTGAATAGTCTGTCCAGGCGGTCGTTCTGGCAATTTGATCCCGTCAAAGCTGTAGCCTTCCGGTATTGATGAGTATATTTTAGATAAAGTTTTCTTTTTTTTGTCTTGCAAAATTCTTGCCTCAATAGGATCCAAGATAGCTTGGCTTATAGATAGAAGAATTGATGCTGCCGTACTTACTTCCATGCCACCCTCTTCACAACTCTCTGTATTTCGACTTTGTTGCATGATAAGAATTGATGCTGATTTTTGGTATATTATCAGATTAATCAACATTCAATACTTTATTCAAGTAACCTAATTTCAATCTGCAAACACAATACGAGAAGAGAATAATAAACAACCAAGTATAGAAACTTAATAAAGAACCGTACGTACGAAAAATTGACCAGCAATGGCAACTAAAAGATTTAAGGGACAAAAAAAGCTCCCAGCAACAATCAATTATTTTCCAGTCGCTCTTTTTTCACTCTAACCTGGAATGGACGTATCCTCAAAAAAAACAACAAAATCATAAGAATATACTGAGAGGGTTCTTACTTGTGTGTATGGCGTTAGAACGAAAGAAAAAAGAAAGAAAAAACAGACGAGAGAAAATAAAAAAGAAAAAAACCTGTGCTTCAATGGACAAAATATTAAACGGCAATGTCAATTTCCGGAAAACAAAAGAACAACTTCAGTGCTTTAATAATTCGTTATTACTACTGCCATGTTCTTGTTTAACTATGAGAAAGAAAGAAAGAAAGAAAAAGGCACTTTATAACTTTGTGTCGGTTTGTGTCTGTCTAATTAGAAATCTCAAATAAACTTCAATCACAATCCTAACTATATTTATTAGAGTTCTAAAGAATTATGGTTTTTGATAAACGTAAATAACTTGTTAATAAGTTAGATCTTTTATCTATTTTAGTATATGATTTGCAAAATATATTATATAAAGATAAATTAACTAGTCTGGTTTTTATTAATAACTAAATAAAAAAGTTTAGTATATCAACTAGCTTATAACCTAAATCATTACTAGATTATATGTACAAATCTCATTGGCCTAATATTTTACTTTTATTCTATTTAGCATTTTTTTTACTTTTTACACTACGTAAATGCTAGTGGCAGTTAAAACATATAGCCATAGATGTTCAAGAGTTCGATTTCAAT